>JAEMPF020009774.1:0-38332 GCA_022496165.2 Catalaphyllia jardinei | reverse complement strand
ACAAAAGCAGCTGAATTCGGGTTAATAAAATTCTTCTTTCTCGTGATCGCCCAAAGCAATTCCCCTCTTTTTTTGTGCGCAGTTTTCAATGGTAGCAATCCACTATGAGATGAAGCCGCATTTCCAAAGCTTATCATTTTCTCAAAATATTAGCTAATTTTGTGGATAGCTTGCTATTTCGCTGTTTTTATGATTCTTAAACTTCCATTCAAAATATCTCAAATGCTCTTATAGAATTTGTTCAAACTTTGCCATTATTGAGGCAATTATGACAGGTACATACTCCCTTGAGCGATTTCTTTACAAAACTCCTGGTACAGAGAAACACGAAGATAAATGAAAAACGTAATGGCGTCATTACATTGCTATGGCGACTCTGATTGCAAGAAAACCCAGGTCATAAGAAAGTTTCATCTTTATATAATACAGCTGTGGTAACTTTTTCCATAACTCTACTCACGCCGATGTAGTTGACGTTCAAACTTGGGAGGTATCCCCCCTAAAAAATCCAGTCGAGCCACCTTAACACAAGTTGTATTGTTGCACCATTGCTCTTAGTTTTTGTGATGTGTGATGATGTAATGGTCTTTAATCTGGAAGTTTGCTTGGGACATGCTCATGAATGATACAAACAGGAAACAAGTATCACCCTATAAATAATAACTCAGATATTCTGATGTATACACCACTCCCACAACTCAATTGCAATGTTGTTTTTTAGTACAGGGGATTTGGATCCTCCCATGTTGTTAATATATCACACGGCTGTTGTATTATCTATTTGGATTTGAATACGAATTTCATTAACTTGGCGTGGTGTTCCCCAAGGCTCTGTGTTAGGCCCGTTGTTATTCCTGATCTACATCAATGAAATCCATAACTCGTCCAATAAATTATCATTCTATCTCTTTAATGATGACACTAATTTGCTGTATGCAGACAAAAATTTGAAATGTCTTGAGGAAACTGTCAATAACGAACTCCTTGAAGTCTCTGAATGGCTAAATGCAAATAAACTAACCCTCAATGCTAGGAAGTCAAATTATGTCAATTTTCCGTCCTTATCCTTTGCTATTTGTGGGCGGAGACAGACTACTTTTTGTACTGTATTGTTATGTGGAAAAAATAAATAATAAAATACAAAATGATTTTAGTACAAATCAAAGGCTCCTTAGAGCAACCTCATGGCATGAATTGTTCGCACCCCTGAGAAACCTGTGATCAGGCGTTTTTTTTGTTTTTTTTTTGCAAAGTTTATACCTTTGGTCATAGGCAACATGTGCCAGCATGATTGTTATGTTTGTAAGAAAGGATTGACTTCAGGTAGTTCAAAAAGAGAGTAACTGTTGAGGAAAAGATTGTTCAGAAAGGGAATTGACATTTTTTCGAAATCAGGAACATTATTGTTAATCAACAGAAATACCTAGTCAATCTGCTGATCTTTGCGAATAGGTGTTTTTCCTGGAAAATGGATTTTTTGGTACATGTTTGTTTGTTAATGATTGTTTCAATTGACACCATTATGTGTGGTGAACAAATAGGTTTATTTTTTGGACAATAGACTGTTGTTGTAGTAGAGACATGTGAAATACTATTTATTCTTTTAAAAAGGGGCTGTTATTGTTACCAAAAAATATTTATTTACTTTGTCATTCTACAGTACGTCCAGTAAATATTCATATAATAAGGCCCAATGGCCAAAAGACACATGCCAGATGTAAAAGTGGTAGGAGTGGACAAAGGGGGAGTGGGCACAAAGCATAGGAAATGCTTTTTTTATGGTAGAGATCGGAGCATTAAAAATTTTCCATTGAAATACACAGTTTTTCAATAGAATAATGTAGTTATTAAATATTTTGTTGTTCAGAAGTTATAACTGTTGTGATTTACAATTGTGGTACATAACTGTTTCTTTTTTTTGGATATTGAAACATTATGCTGTCATTAAGTTTGGCAGAATTTTAAACTCTTGCCTGTTGCACTAAGCTTCCTGGGAAGTAAATAATCCACAGATTTGGTAAAATCACCAGCTAAGTTGTTATAGTGAAAAGAATGTATGTGGGGCTGTTAACCAATTTATGATAATCAATCAGGGATTACAGAGCAGAACAGTGAAGTTAGTTACTTCAAATAAAAAAATGTTAGACTGCAAAAATCAATAAAAGCCCTTCACGAATTATGTTTATGGTAATATCATATTGGTCTGAACTAGGAAACTTATTGTAATGCTGGTTAGAAACAGGGTTTTGATTTACTAGTCAGATCATAAACAGGGTTTCAAATTTTTGGTCAGGTCATAAATAGGGTAGGGAATATCGCAGATTTTGGTCATAACTAGGGCAAGGGATTTGGGAAGCAGGCTGCACATCCCCTTCAATTTTTCTGGGAATAATCCCTCGGGGGGGGGGGGGGGCCACTGTAAAGGTAATGAGCTGTTTCAAACTGAAGTCTGAAATCTCTAAACCCTTGCATAAATGGCACCTAAATATTTGAAACAGAAATGTAAGCTGCTAAGGATGTCCCAAGTATTGTTATTCAAATTTAGGTGCCATTTATGCAAAGGGTCTATGAAATGATATTCTTTTCTGTAGTACTTGCATTTAAGATATTGTGATACATTGTTTTCACAGACTGTTACCATGTCAGGGTAAAAAGCAAATAAACAAATAGAAAAGTCCAAATGGTATTGCTACTTTGCTTTTATTAGAAGATTTATATACAGTAATATTCAATCTGCTGAAGTATTGCACGATTATCAATTCATAATGTACCACTAAAAGTATGCCTTAAGTATGATGACAGCAACAAGAAGAAATTGTATACAATGTAACTTTCTCAACATCATGTGTACTATTCAGGCATGTGACAATTTCCGAAAACATTCTGAACAAATGGCAAAAAGTATCTCAAAGTGAACTTATTATTCAATTATATGTTGCATGTTCCACGCAAAGTGCCATACGATAACAGGAGAAAGGCTTACCGTTTGTACCAGATGATAAAGCGTTCATTTCAACATACTGCTTTCATCCTAAACCTCCATCCAACTACAGCTCTGTTTTCAACAGTCTCGAGAGACCCCATAGTAGCTCATAATCGGTTATTTGAATTCAAAACACCGCACATTTCAAAATTTTCGTGGTCGTGGGTGAAACATTATTGCGGTCTCACGCATGTAAACACTAACGTAAAGGATCTTCAAGCACAAATCGTTCATGTTATCATCACTTTTAGGACATCGACGCCCATTTCTCTGCAGCCGAGTATTCTGTAGCAAATTTTCTTTCCATTTTTGGCCCAACAAAGATAGGTTCCTATCAGGTTTGGCATCAAACAACCATCATGCTTCAAATGGACAGGACAGTATTTTGAATCTGTCCAAGTAGTTGGACATATTCTTGCCTTTGTACCTCCCCCCCCAAATATGTAGACTGAGACTTGTCTGGGAGGGTAGCTATGGGAGAACTTTTTAAATCCAGGTTTAACGCATAAATTAGTTGTCTAACACGTGAGTGAGTGATTTTTAATTGAATTTTTGCCCCCAACAAACCCTAAACCTCGTAGCATGACTTACGTCATACCATGAGGTAAAAAGCCTGTTTTAAGCTCTAAGATGGCCCCGTTGGTATTCCACCTGCCACCTATTTGTTGGTCACCATACACTGCCCCAACCCTTTGTTTGAAGCATCTGTTTGTAGCTGAATGTTTGCTTTGAGGGGTTGAATATTTTTACAAGCAGATAGAATGTTTGAAATCCACTAGTCTAGCTCGATCATCGATCGAGAGGACAGTTTCATATGAGCATTATATTTTCCTCAGTTGCTGCAAATAAGAGCATTCGTTTTGTCATGCTCTAAGGACCGATAATAGAGTTGTCCAAACTGTGTTCCTGAGAAATTAGACACCAGTATGCCTATTACTTCCGCGACCTCTGAGCTTTTTGCATGATTTCAATGTTTTAAGAAATTTTTGTTCTGTTGGTGAGACAGTCATGCTGCCCAAGTCTAAATTAAATCCTAGGAAGGTCAGTCTTTTTGTTGCTATAATAACAGACTTTAAGGGGTGCAAGTAAAACCCCAACTTTTTAAATAACATGACTGTATCCTTGATATTTTGCATACATTCTCCATATGTATCTCCCTGGAGATATGAATCGTTGATATATCCTAGACACAGATGGCCTAAAGTACATAAATAAGGCTATAGCATAAGCTGGTTTGAGCAACTTTGTGAATATATACGAGGTGCACTATAAAGGCCATTAGGCACGCATGTATATTGATACAGCTTCCCGTCAAACTAGAACTTGAGGTATTTTTGATGTTCCTTTGCTATGGCTACAGTAGAGTAAGCATCTTTATGGTCAATTCTTATTGCAGATTCTAATGTGTCCATTTTAAAATGGTATTCTACAAACTCATTGAGGTTTTTCAGATCAATATGGTTCTATATGAGCCATCCGGTTTTGGTCTTAAGAAAGTAGGGGACTAGATAAATTCCCCATGTTCATAGTGTGGCCCTTTGATAACTCCTTTTTGGAGAAGTTTATTTATTTCTTCATGCACAATTAATTGTTCTTTCGAGTTAAATATACTCAGTCTTGCAGAAATTTGTGTAGGCTCACAATTTGGTGTAAATTCGAGAAAAACACCTTTCACAAATTGAATGATCATAGGATCATTTGTGACTTCGTACCAGCCGTGCACAGCTGATGTAAGTTGTCCTGCCCTAAAGGCAGTTTGGTGTTCAATTATCTTGACCTCGTCGTAAGCAGAGTTACTTGGGAAACAATCATTTAGGCTTACCTTACTCAATGGCTTGTTATTTCGTGGTTCATTGATTACTTGGTTGTGCTCTCCTTTTTCCCTTTCATCGACGGAGAGTGGCTTTTTGATAAAAAAAAATTATTATCGGCATGAAGCCGGTCTTATTTTCTTCATTAACTTTTTAGCATCCAAGATATCTTTTGTCAGCTTAGACAGATCGTAAAATAAGAATTCAGACAATGATGGGACTGTTGTGCCATTGTATAAAGCAGCATAGTCCCTGTGCAAATCTCTCTTCATCGACTGGCGTCTAGAGCTATTCATATCATGCAGGCAATTCATTGCCAACGCAATGCCATCGGTGAGAGTGGTCAAGAGCTCTTTGTTGTCTGGTTGGTTTTGTTTCAGCACAATATCAGTCGCTTTAGCAATAGCGACCACAGCTGCCACAAGTGAATTTTATGACTTTTGATGTTTCGAGTCCTGTGTGCAGACTTGTGCTGGGAGCTGGCTCCAAAATGAGTGGATTTACTTTTGGTGTTCTAAGCCCCTCGATGTTTGCAGGCTTAGGATATTGATTGACCATTGCTTGGGTCTTTTTGTTTAAAATTTATTCACAATGTCAGCCAGTTGCTCATCCACAGCACTCCCAGTTTTCTCACTCAGATTGAGATCCTGAGCTATATCATGAAGAGCGCTAGTGCTTGTTGATTTTTTGTTTCCCGCCTCACGTGCTTTGGTCAATTCGTTGACCTTTGTATCAAGAGAAACAGTTGATTCTCTGTCAGCATCTCCATGCTCCAGTTCACCCTCTTCGTAGTCAAGGTTCTCGTCTTTGATGGTAACAGCCTCACTCAGCTGATCTATTCGTCTGTTTATGCTTTCATTTCTAGGACTGCAGACTGGACCATGCTGGCCAAAGCATTCATTGTTGGCGTCTTGTCTGACTCGCTGGCGACATCGCGAGAAGCTCCTTCAAGTTCTGTCATTTTTTGAGGTCTAACCTCATTAGAAATACGTTATTTGTGATGTAAGACCAACTACATTGGTTGTTGGTTCTTCAAGGTTTAAGTGATCTAACTCTGTTAGATTCTACTTTTTCAATTCGTTTTCTTTATCGTCGTATAAAACGACTTGCTTGATGTGACACATGTCTGCAATGACTTGACGCATGCGCTGTGCTATCTCATGGGCTCTCCATGCCTGTGGTCATGTCATAGAATTGGAATAAGAAAGCAACTAATTTCAAGTTCATTAATTATTTATGACAAACAAAGTTGAAAAATGAGTAACTGAGGAATTAAGGTAATGGCTATGACATTTGTCAAATGTGTGCAAAGTAGTTTGTTTAGAGTGCGTTAATTTGGAGCACAAGTCAGGGTTCAGTGGAAAAAGGAAATTAGGTATTTTACTCAAAAGTGAACTTTGTCAAAAATGCTCCAAATTTTGCATGCAGTTTGCTTCGTTTACGAGATATTATATAGCAGAAAAACTTGTATTTGTTGTCACGTCAGCATGTGACCGCAAAGACAGTAATTTCACTTAAAATCCAGCAGAATATTGATCTTTCGCATCTTGTACTTTTAAAAAATGATTTCAGGTAAAAACTGTTAAAATTTTGATTTTACGTTAAAGTGCGACTGCAAAGATGTTAAGGTCACTCAAGTTACAGCCAAATGTTTATTTCACACTATGCGCAACCTAGACCATATTGATTTAAGGTCATTTAAACTCATCAACAATAGATAAGCTTGGGGAATGGTGCCTAGACAGAATGGTGGAGCCACGAGCAATCTGAGCCGAACGTATAGGGGTATCCATGACAGCCCTGTGAGCGGCAACCACCAGGCACCGCCACACTGAACAAACAGTGGAAACAAGAATACATACCATGTACTTACCATGAGAAGAGGGAGGGGTGGGCCGGGAGAACAGCTCTAGGACAACAGCCCAGCAGCGAAAAACACGCAGAATGACTTCATATCCAACACTAAGCGGTAAACTACACAGCGCCCTTGCATTAAAACCCCTGGCCACACCACACACCAACCCTGTGAGATTTTTGTTTCTTTTTTTGTAAATAAAATTTTATTTACAGGAAGATCACTTACACTACTTACAGTATTTACTTACAGTACATTTACACTTACATAAGTAGATGCTCTAAAAGCCTTAACTCGGGCTTTGTACCGCAGTACCAAATCATACTTTACGAGTAGCAGGACGTGTATTGAACACAATAAACCAATAAAATAATCAGGACATTTTCCGCTGAGGTATTTTCTATTTAAGTTGCTTCATTGAGTATCCTCCTAACCTAGTCGCAAGTTGTAAGTTTAAACCATTTTGGTTCAAGAATCAAGCACAGCTGTGTTACACATTAATTTAGAGAGAACTTGTTTTCAAAGAATTTTCCAGGTCTGTTTCAACTAATGGCAATTACTATGCTAGCAGAAATTGTAGGAAATTCATTTACTTCTCGTGGGCGATTCGAGTGAAAATGCAACCAAACATCATATCTCCTTGGATAGCGATGGCTTTGCCAAAACAACAGTCCAATGAGGTGTCAATTTACATTGCACATATTTGCATAAACATTCAAGTTGTGTTTCTTTGTGGATAACTTCCGAGAATGTGTGATCCTTAACACAGTTCATGAAGAAATATCCAAGCTACATATTTTTATATATATGAATCAAGGTAGGAGTATGTTTTAAAAAGGACTTGTTCATGAGATAAGATGCGGCGTTCTGTTTTGTTTGGTTTCGTACTCAACTAGTTTGTGTCACGCAACAGGATTTCTACAAGGATTGGCAAAATTTCCAAGACTGCTAAGTACATTTGAACTACTAGTGATATAAATTTGGCTTAACTATTATCAATGCAGATATTTTTAGAACTTCAGTGACAAGAACCTCCATAATCCTGCACAATTCCCCACACAATTGAAGTTTTAATTTGTCTCCAAAATCACACAATGCAATTTTTTTCTACACCCCACTAGAAAGCCAACCAACTTGGAGGTAAGATATCTAATTCAAGTAACCGAAAGTCTTATCTTTAAAAATTTGGAGATCAACAGATTTTGTGCGAAGTCCAAAAACATTTTCTTTTTTAGTTTGTTTTATTGCAATATGATTTGTTTTCCTGCAATGTTCTAAATATTAAATAACACCAGAAGCCACATGCAATTGGCTCAGTTGTTTCCTGCTCGTTTCGAGCATGAGCTTACCTGGCTTGCTTTGAAGAATATAACTCGAGGACCGACCCTTTCAGAGTTGTATGCGAGATGAACGTACATGGCATGATACCAAAACTTTCAAAACACCAAATTCAAGCAAGCAACGTGGCATTTCTCGTCCCCAGTTTCCGCAGTCTACACATGGAACGCCTGGGACCATGACCCCCCCCCCCCCCCTTTTGGCGAGGAAAACGGTTGCATTTTCTGACTCAGGCTTTCCCAAGTAATAATATTAAAATAAACTTACTTGCACAATTACACAGTAACCTACCATTTCAATTACACAGTGCCTACTTACTGTTACACAATATCCTAAAAGTGACAATATAATACAACAACAATAATAATAATACTAAACTTAACTTATAGAAGCACAGAGCCAGAGGTTAATGCCCATTTCCTAGTAAATCTTTCTATGGTATTGTTTTTAATACATATATATCTTTTTCTGTCTCATATTTATTTTTGACCTTTAGCTTGAGACCAGCTATATTTGGAAGCATTCCAGACCTTATACAAATCCCAAAGATATGCCTTAGCAATCAGTAACAAATAGTTGAGTAAGGGGCATTTAGAGGTTATTATTCCTATCAATACGTCTTGCAGAGTAAGGTGAACAAATTCCTTTGTTAAAGAATAGTAATAGGATTCGAACTGTTTCCACAAAAGCTGGGAGTACAGACAATGGAAGAAGAGATGAGGTAGCATTTCTGGATCTGATTCACAGAAAGAACATTTATCAACTGCAATATACCCTGCCTTATATAATTTGCTGTTAGTGTATAATATAGAATTAAGAATCCTGTACCACAGGCGACCCAAGCTCACAATGCGAGGGGTTAGTATTGTGTTGTTTTTTTTCTTTTACTTTTATGCGAACGTTCAGCGAAACGTTACCTGTGACATATACTATTACCCGACAATAGAATTGGACCACGCTAAACATGACCCAAGCCTTGCAGCCTATGGGGGTGTTGTGTTGCAATGGTTGGAAGGTTTGAATCTATAAAGGTTTGTATGGGAACAAAATGGTTTGCTGGGAAAGTCAATTCTGCTTATATTTTGTGAAAAAATGTACTTACCCTGTTGCTGTGTTGTATTTTTTTGTTGTTTGCCAGCCCCTCAAGCCGATCTAACGCGATTTCGGCAAGTTATTGTTTGGTGGGTATCCACTGCTAAAAGAAACACAATGCCGCACACTGATTTCCGGCGAGCCCGCTGCTCGAAGCGAATAAATCCACTGAAAACTCAAGTCCTCCATAGAATTGAAGAAGAGATGTTGAAGGTCCGTGTCAGTTCACTCGGTACTCAATTTGGTCCACAACGCCTTTCCTACGATACATTTATTTCAAGATTGCTTCACTCGCAACTTCAGATATAGCCTCGTCCAACGTGAATGGGACACTCACGCAGTTCACATAGTACATTGAGCAACTATTATTTGCCCGACCAGGGGTACTCAGCAATGATTTGTCAACACGCAAACCAAAATGCTTCCAGGGTACCCTCATGCTTTATTAAATGCTTTGTCAAACCCACCAAGAGCCGCATATGTTTCCATCAACAAACAAGAACTTGCCGGACGGAAGAATTTCTCCCACTGCTACCAGTTTACCCTCACAGTGTTGGAGGTTTGATAACAGCCTACAAAACATATCCGAATCAACTGCGATATCATCCACACCCAGATGGACAGCACGTGAAAAACCAGCAAGATTCGGTATACCATGCACGAATGTCATCACAACTTAAAAGTTGTGATCACATCACACACAACAATCTTCTCTTTTGTTGATTATCGCAGATTCCGCTTACTACTAAAGTGAACATCATATGAAAGCATGCTGGTACTTTTGCGCTTGCGTAGTCAAAACAAGCAGCGAAGGTCCGGGCTCCAGGCATCACATGTCATCATAATGTATCTCACCATATCACAAGTAATCACTTGATATCACAAGGAATCACAAGTAATCTCTTGATATCACAAGGCATCACAAGAGATCACAAGGCATCACTGCAAAAGCATTGCTGCGTAACAACTAAACACTTAATCATTTAAATTCTCTACTACAGAATGATATAACTTTTATAGTATTTAACCAATGGTTATGAATATTGTTATCATTAAAATCCCCTGAAGAGTGAGTGGCTTGTCGGGATGAAAGTGTAGTTTTTTTTTTCTATTTTCATTATATATGTGTGTATAAAAGAAGTGATTTAGAAATACATGAAACAAGAAATATGAGTGATAGGAACCGACGTTTCGGTGCATCTTGCGCCATTATCAAGGTTACATAATTAATGATAAAAAGCGGTTTGTAAAAAGGCTAAGTTGAAGCGAATTTGCATAACATAGCGGCAAGCTAATTACTTAAATACTTTAGCACGAAGAGAATCGGACTGCACATTCAATGTTGGTTTAAGCTCTTGAATATACAGCATTTCATTAACAAGGCAGTCAAATTTGCTTAAGCTTACGGCTAGTAAACACGGGTTGAATGGTCTTTCCCACCTTGCTGCTAAGATCTCTAAGTTGCCGTTTGACAGACACTGCAGCATCCTGATCTTTATAGGGGATAGCTATCCGGCTGACGTCATCGGTATGCTGTTTAGACTGGTCCGCTGCGACTATGCTGCAGTGTCTGTCAAACGGCAACTTAGAGATCTTAGCAGCAAGGTGGGAAAGACCATTCAACCCGTGTTTACTAGCCGTAAGCTTAATCAAGATCTAAGCCTGCGTGAGCCCAAGCCCAACATTGTAACCCAGCAATGCGTTGTTTATTTATTCAAGTGTGACCTGTGTGATGCAGGTTATGTTGGGTATACAAAGGGCCACCTTCACACGCGCGTTGAGGGACACCGTCAAAAGACGTCATCAATCTGCAAGCATTACTTCAAAGAACACAACACTGCTGTTCCGAACAATTTCTTAGCACGTTTCAATGTAATCAAGAAATGCATGAACAAATTGAACATGAGCATGAACAAGAGCTTAAACCAACATTGAATGTGCAGTCCGATTCTCTTTGTGCTAAAGTATTTAAGTAATTAGCTTGCCGCTATGTTATGCAAATTCGCTTCAACTTAGCCTTTTTACAAACCGCTTTTTATCGTTAATTATGTAACCTTGATAATGGCGCAAGATGCACCGAAATAATGGCGCAAGATGCACCGAAACTCGGTTCCTATCACTCATATTTCTCGTTTCATATGTGTGTATGTGTGTTTTTAACCCTCCCATTAATTTTCACGTGAATTCATTGGCTACTTTACATCACATGGCGGACAGTTATCGTGCAATAACCCCGATTTGATTTGAGTTGATAGTTTGTGAGCGGTTCAAGTACGATTTGAAAATTTCGATATCAAACAGACAGTGACTCAGATATCATGGACATTGACCATCCTCTTTATAGTCACGAAGTGCTCTACTCGAAATTAACAGTTGTACTGAGCAAACCAAGAAGAGCAACCTAACTTCAAGGTATTGGCAACTCAATAAGGATGTAAGGAAAAGTGCTAAGAAAGACAAGAAGGCATTCTTCGATACTCTCGCCACAGAAGCAGAGAGTGCAGCAGGACAGCGAAATATGAAAAGGCTATACGACATAACCAGAACAATGTCGGGTAAGAGAAGCAGACCACCAGAGCCAGTTAAGAACAAGGACGGAGTTATCATCACTGAAGAACAAGAGCAAAGAGCGAGGTGGGTGGAGCATTTCCGAGACATATTGAATAGACCACCTCCCACAGAAATGCCAAACAACACTGCAACTGAAGAGCGCTTACTCAATGTTACTATTAACCCTCCATTTAAAGCAGAAATTGAGCGAGCGTTGAAGCAGTTAAAAATAGGAGATGGTATCCCCCCTGAAGCTCTCAAAGTAGACCCAAAAACTACAACAGCCATGCTACACCCGCTTTTTCTCCATATCTGGGAGACAGAGAGGGTTCCAACCAAATGGAAGAATGGTTATCTTGTCAAGCTGCCCAAAAAAGGGGATCTGGGGCTCTGCAAGAATTGGAGAGGAATCATGCTCCTCTCAGTCCCCAGCAAGGTTTTCTACTGAATTATTCTTGAGAGGGTGAAACATGCCCTAGACCGCAAATTGCACTGTGAACAGGCAGGGTTTAGGAAAGACAAATCCTGCACTGATCATATTGCACCCCTGAGGATAATAATCGAACAATCTACAGAATGGCAGACTCCATTATACAGGAACTGTATCGACTTCGAAAAAGCATTTGATAGCATTGACAGAAACGTCATCTGGCAACTCATGGGTCACTATGAAGTTCCACCAAGATTTATCAAACTGATCCAGGAGCTTTAAGAAGTCTCGTCCTGTCAAGTTATCCACAACGGGAAGCTGTCAGAGCCTTTTGAAATGAACACGGGGGTCTGACAAGGCTGCTTGTTGTCACCAATGATCTTTATAATGGTTGTTGACTGGATCATGAGAGAGGTAGAGAGTCAGGGAAAAACAGGTATACAATGGACACTTACAACTCAACTCCATGACCTGGACTTTGCAGATGACATGTCTTCTATCTCAGAATCTGCAGCATATGCAATTCAAGACCAAGCACCTTGCACTAGCTGCTGAGAAGAAGAAGAAGAGGAGCTCAAACAAGCCAACATCACCTGGAAAAGAACAGTCGCAAACAGAGTCAGCTGGCGTAGTACAGTGTCCACCCTTTGTTCCACGAGGAACCCAGTGGTCTAACTACTACTAACTACTACTCTACTCCAAATCTACACAAAGACAGTGTCCAGTTTTTTTCCAATTTTTCTGGCAATGTTTATTGACCTTAGTGGTTCATTGAAAAACTTTCAAATTTAAGATTAAAAGGACACCTGAAGGGACGTGAAAGTTGCTTTACAATCTCACGGTTTACAAGTTCTGCTAATTAGCTCGATTTAATCCGTTCTACCCCCGATTTTGAGTATTTCAAAGTAAATTCCATAATGAGATAAAAGCGGCTAGGTCATGCTATTTTAAGTAATTTTGTTAATTATGAGCTCTAAACTTTAAATTGGCAGAGCAGGGTCTTATTGGCAAAATCACAGCCACAAAAAAGGCGGGCCGACGTTTTTCAAATTCACTCAAATGCAATTCATTTCATTTCTGTGTTTTGTTAAAGTTCGTCTATGGTTTTGAGCCGTTATTTGGATATCTTAGCTAATTGTATGTCGACTCCTGCAGTTCGCATGAGAAAGATTGTTTAGCCTTTATTTATAGGTTAGCTTTGACAAGGATGTCTTTTAGGGATTTTCCTTTACGATATGATAGAATGGGTGGCTCCTTGAAGATATTTCTTAGCTGTGGTTGGTTCTGTATCAAGTGCCATTTCCCCATTTCTATCCTTGGGGCATGTGGCAAAGTTTCTAATGTTTTCCTCAAAAGTGAGGAATTAGTTCTGAGGAGTCTTACTCTTCTCCTTTAATGAAGCCTTTCGTGACGCCTGGTGGTTTGCACGAGTGGAAGTTCGTGTATTGAAAGGTCTCTGTGGGTTTGAAATATGTTCGCACATCTAGTATAGATTCTCTAGGAAGGAGGAGGAATCTGTTCTCTTTGTACACTATTGTGTCCAAGAAAATCGTCTCTTTTTCTGATATTTCAGCCGTGATGTTGATTGTAGGGTGAAAGCTGTTTGCCTTAAGGAGAAATGCTTCTATTTTGTCTCTGCTTGTGTCCCACATTGAAATGATGTCATCAATAAATCTTTGCCAAAATATAGGCGTAGTGTTACTTTGTCTCAGTATTGTGTTTTCTATTCTGGCCATGAAAATATTAGCGAATGCTATGGCCATTTTCATGCCCATCACTGTTCCATGGGATTGGAGGAAATCTTTTCTGTTCAATTGGAATGAGTTTTCTTGTAGCATCATGCTGAGCATTTTAAATACCTGGTGGGGATGGGGGATTCCCCCGATAGAATTCTTCGTATGCTCTGCATACAGTGTTAGTACCCTCCTCTTGTGGTACACGTATGTTAGTATAGAGACTGGTGACATCCATTGAGACTAGAGCGGTGTTGGGAGGCAATTTTGTCTTCTCTATAAAGTTAATGAAGTCTGTTGTATCCTTAAGATACGAGGGTTGTACTTTTGCTATAGGCTGAAGGAGATGATTGACAAAAGCTGAGATACGTTGTGTAGGGCCATCGCACCCTGATATTATAAGTCTTCCGACTGGGATCGGTTTGTGAATCTTAGTGTGTAGAAAACCAGTATTCTAGGCGGGTTTGGCATAAGGGATAGCCATTTCGCCATCATGTCATCAATATACCCTTCTTGAAGCAGTGACTAGATCACTCGCTGTACGTTTTTGGCTGTAGTTTCAACCATAGGTTCTTCTAAGGGTCGGTAGTTGTTAATATCATCAAGTGGGACTTGACCCTCGCGTATTTTTTGTTCTCTGTTCATTATGACGGTTGTGGTTCCCTTATCAGTATAATGTTTTTGTCATGTGAAACTTCTCTGAGAGCACATCACTCTCCGTGTGACAGATTGTCTTTCGGTTTCTTAATGTCTATTGTAGCTAGCTCAAATTTGACTTCTTCTAAGAAGGTTTCTAATGCTACGGAAGCTTGGACTGGTGGGTTCCAGTCTGACTTAACGTGGAATGG
Source organism: Catalaphyllia jardinei (assembly GCA_022496165.2). Taxonomy (NCBI): domain Eukaryota; kingdom Metazoa; phylum Cnidaria; class Anthozoa; order Scleractinia; family Caryophylliidae; genus Catalaphyllia; species Catalaphyllia jardinei. The sequence continues at coordinate 23,692 of JAEMPF020009774.1, read as the reverse complement.
GTGAGGTTCTCTTTCTTGCCCTAAAAGATATATTGGAGGCGCATTCTTCTAGCAAATTCATTAAAATCTGCGAGTAATTGGCGCCTGATGAGGTCATCTCTCGTTCCAGGCACTGGAACAAATTTTAAACCATGCAATATTAAGGTGATTTGTTTATCTGTCGATTGTGTGTTTGACAAGTTTTTGATATGTTCTTTGAGTGACTCAATAGTGTTCCGGTACTTTTGTTTATTTTGGTAATTCCTCCTTTCTTTTCTTTTGCAGTTTTTCGTGGCTTTGTTGTTTTGTTTGTTTTTTTGCCCCCTCTTCCCTTACTTCTAAAGGGTCAGATAAGACAATTGCATAAGCTTCACTCTGTTTATTCTTTGCTTCAGACCTTAGTTTTTCCAGCAGTGTGTGGCTAATCTTGGATAGAATGACTGAGGCTAGCTGATCTACATTCTGGTTCTTAACAATTCTCTCACTAGCCGGCAGCTGTTTTCTACTAGAAGACTGCTTATTTACAAAGTTGCTCTTTCGAGACTTTGCTTGCTCAGGTTTTTGAAGCTTAATTGTGAGTCTTTCAATGTGTCTGTGGTGGAATTTCACCAGTGCTCCAACAAGAGCCTGTTCGGCTTTTTTCCTAATCGAGCCTATTTCCGTCTTGAAATCTTCATCGGGCATAATGTTAGCCCGCACGTTATATCTTAGTGTCTTAAGACAAGTCCCTTTCTCCAGGTGGTTTTTAGGAAAACCCATGGAGTTGTTTGAGCTATTGATTTTCTCTTGGATAGAGTTAAGCTCTTCTTCTTGGCAGGATCTTTTTGCGCCGTAGCTGGTCTCGGTTTTGGCAGACTTGTCCTCTCAATGGGTTTTCTGCCCAAACTCGGTGGCTTGAGGTGCTCGGTTTCACTATAGACCGCTTAGCTTCATGTTTGTCGCTGATCCGAGGTTTTGGTTTCTGTAGTTGAGCACTTGATATGTCGTCTTCAGGATCGTTCGGGTCTTCGGACAGAAGATTGTCCTCATCTTGTGCGGTTAGATCGTTAAAATCTGTCTGCATATCATCGGTTTCTTTGGTAGGTTCTTGCTCCTTGATTTCAACTAAGAAAGCACCACTGTTGAGTTTATCTGCCATTATTATGCTGAGGCAAGACTGCAGTTTCAATTCTCAGTGAATCTCGTCAGTTGCCAGTTGGTGTTCTATCTTCATTCTTTTTCATCATCCCAAAGAAGTCAAGGCTTCCAAGTTCTCTTAGTTCTAGTTCCAGTTCCCCATTCCAAAATGCTGAAGCACACTGCTTTTCTCCATATTCTTAGAGAGATAGAAAAAATTATACCGTGCGCTGTAAGGTTCTTGGTCGTTGAATTCTGCCATCTTATTCATAAGATCATTCACAGTTATCTGCTTGTCATCGTTTTCCTTAAGATATTTTGCAACCTCCAAGAATGCCTTTTGCCTAGAATTATAAGTTGGCCTGCCCTTCTTTTGTCATTTGCTTCCTTTAGTTTGAGAAAGCGGTACTTGCTTCCCCGTCCGAAAATTGGTACTGCAAACTTTGTGATAAATTGCACCTGCTGCAATGAGATCTTAGGAAAAAGATATTGTGCCATGCACTTTCTTAGCCCAACCGTCTCTTCGCTCCTCCCAAATTCGGTTTAAAGTGGTTTGAAAATCTAATGTTCTAACAGGCAAAAAATCATGTCCTCTTTTGTTTCCTGTAAGATTAGCAGGCTGGCTGCAAAATAAACATTGTTCACCAAAATCAAATGTTGGTTCACTGGAACGCAGGGTACGACTTGCACTTAGAGGCTGTTTTTTCATCAGCCATATGTTTCTTGATGTAGGAACAAATAACCTTTACATGACAGTATTTTTGCCTGCATTTTTGATGTACACGCTGTTCTGCAAAAGTTTGAGTGTGTCGCCACATAGTTTACTTGCAAGTAGTGTGCTCAGCCCATGGCTGCACAGGTATTAAAATAAAATAAATCTCATGCAAAGCAAGGATCAGCCACACCCCCTGCCAATTGTGCTTAATGAATGAAACTCAACATAAAACACGACAATAAGATTTTATAGCGGTTGTGTTAGTCGTTGAATGAAAATATAATCATGAAACATACAAACTACCATCTGGTAACTACAAACCATAAACGAGCAGGGATGAATACCTTTGTAACTACTGTGCCAGAGCTATCAATAGCACTCTGCACTATTTGAGATTATCTCTCACTAGTTGTGCAGACTTCACTGCACTCAGTCTGTAAAAACTCTTCCCTGGTAAGGCCCTTGTGCACAGTACATTAGTAAGAGGTTATAATTTTCTCAATTTTTGTGGTAAAAGAGATATCATGTGGTGCATGTTCCTATGATATCCATGTTTGTCATGAGACAATGTAGTTTGCAATGTAGTTTAACTTACTGTATCAAGAAAAATAGCCTTTTCCTATATATTTGCACATTGTGTCTGCTTGATTGAGATTGCCTTTATTCTAGAATTTTTCTCTCATTTCAAGTTTCATTTCCATGTTGTTTTGTAATTTTTAGGTGACTACACAGACTTTTATTCATCCAAAAACCATGCAACAAATGTTGGCACAATGTTTAGAGGGAAGGACAATGCTCTCATGCCAAACTGGTAAGGATCAATGTGTCATAAAATAGTCAAAGATTCATAAAGCATAAGGTTGTTGGTTGGTACAAAATGTAAACACCCCATGTGAACTTGAACCCCCCTCCTGGAGTCCTTGTATATATTGTGACTTTGTCACACACATTTTCTCGTGCTTTGTGCCAGTTACGGTATTTACTTTTAGTTTTGATTGGTTGACTGGATTGCCTATGTCCTACTTGTGCTTGGCCAAGGTGATGGTTTTAGTTTTATAATACTTAAATGAAATTAAAACTGCTTGACAAACCTTTTTGCATTACCTTCAGGATAATGTGAATAATATTTATTACCATCAAAGTTATTACTTTCACTGGCATGGAATGGGTCTAAATGTGTCACATGACCGAATATTCCCCACCTAAAACTGGGGAATATCTGAGAATATTTCCCAATTATCAAAACTGTGTGTGCTGTAAAAATGCAGTAACCTCCAATCCATTTGGGGCAAAAATATGCACCGACATTTGTCCTTATACATTAAGTGCTCAAAGAAGTGAACAATTTTCCAAGTAAAGCTGCATGCTCTCGGAAAACTATTTGCTGACAAATATCTGCAGACAAATATCTGTACATTTTCTCAAGCAAAATGGCTATTGTTTATAATGTTTGGTTTTGAATTTATAAAAATACACTTGATTGCAAACCTCTCTATTATAAAGTATTAAATTAATGTGAGAAGTATTAATATTACAATTGCTACAGTACTATCATTTAAAGATAATAAGTTATTTATTAGAACTCTGAGTAGCAAGCATATTGTTTCACAGTTTAACAGTTGACCTTTCAGTTGTAATTATCGATGACATGTTATACAAAATGCTGTATATTGATGAATTGTAAAACTGGAAGTACACCAGTAGATTTCTTTGCCAAACATTCAAGACAATTTAAATATTAACAACAGAGGGATGCCTGCACTAATCCTGTTTTTCGGATGTGTCGAAAACGAAGACCCACTGGTCTAAAATGAAGACCCACTGGTCTAAAAGAAAGACCATGTAGTCCAAAAGGAAGACCCTGTGCTCTAAAACGAGGAACCTGTTGTCTAAAACGTAGACCCACTGGTCTAAAATGAAGACCCTGTGGTCTGACCCTGTGTTCTAAAACAGAGGCCCACTGGTATAAAGTGAAGACCCTGTGGTCTAAAATGAAGACCCTGTGGTCTAAAACAAAGACCCTGTGGTCTAAACCAAAGACCCACTGGTCTAAAAGGAAGACCCACTGGTCTAAAACGAAGACCCTGTAGTCTAGAACAAAGACCCTGTGCTTTAAAACAAAGACCTTCCGGTCTAAAACAAGGATCCTGTGGTCTAAAACGTAGACCCACTGGTCTAAAACAAAGACACTGTGGTCTAAAACGAAGACCAACTGGTCTAAAATAAGACTCTGTGGTCTAACACGAAGAACCTGTGGTCTAAAACAAAGACCCCATGGTCTAAACCGAAGACCCACTGGTCTAAAATGAAGGCCCTGTGGTCTAGAATGAAGACCCGGTGCTTTAAAACGAAGACCTTCCAGTCTAAAACGAGGAACCTGTGGTGTAAAATGTAGAACCACTGGTCTAAAACGAAGACCCTGTGGTCTAAAACGAAGACCAACTGGTCTAAAATGAAGACCCTGTGGTCTAAAACAAAGACCCACTGGTCTAAAACAAAGACCCTGTGATCTAAAACAAAGACCCTCTAGTCTAAAACGAAGACCCAGTGGTCTAAAATGAAGACCCACTAGTCTAAAAACCTCTTTTTCTTAAGGTGATTCCTGAGTTTTGCATTGTGCATTCCTACTGAGCACGATTTTTGCGTCATCAGCGTGCATGCATGAGCGCATGCGCGTTCAAAACATAAGAGATTTCCCTCAAACTAAGCTCAAAAGCAAGATAAAAGCTCTTTTTCTCTTAAACAAGCACAGGGACCCCACTTTTTATTCCAAATTTTAATCTTGTATTATAAAGTCAATTACACACACACAAAGACAACATTAGAAATAGTAACATTGATATAATAATAATAGTAATAATAATATATATCTATTACATAGGTTTAATTATCCATTTTTTAATAAAATATTCTTGTTTTGTAATTTTACTTTCTATGTCATACTTAATCTTAATTTTGGCTTTATACCCCCCGATTAGGGTTTAACTTCTTCTGCAGTCCCACAAGAACAATTTTCCAATAATTATGAAATAATTTAAAAGATCAAGTAAAGGGCATTTTTTTTCTGAAAATATCCCAAATAAAACATCTTTTAGGGAGAGGTGGATTTGATGTTTTGATAGTAGGTGCCAATATGATGCAAAATCTGTCCAGAATTGTCTAGTGTGAGAACAGTTATAAAAGAAATGATCTGAGGTTTCAGACTCAGTTTTACAAAACATACACAATTTTACATAATTTGGTATTTGTATAGAGAATAGAGTTTATAACTTTATATTGCAACAAAATTTGGTAATAAGAAAATTCAATTGATTTGATCGATTGTAAAATCAAAATCCTTCTGCAATTTGACAGTGACATTGGGATGTTGAGCCTTTCTGGAAACAAGCAGAGAATAGTAATCTTTTGATCTTTTCTGTCTAATATCGAAAGAGATATTTTTAAAAGTAAAAGAGGGAGATAGGGTTGATAATGGTGCATTTGCGGACCTTAGCTGTGAGGGTATAGAGTGTCGGAGACCTGCCAACTAAAGCAAATTGGTTTTGTTTATCTTGTTCAAGAGATGAGTAAAGGCAACATTTATATCCCAGTCAAAAGGAAGATCATGCGTGCAAGTGTACGTAATTCCTGCTTCGCGATAAGTTTTGAAATAGACCGGTTTGTTATCTATTTTTATTTCTTCATTGTTCCAAATAATTTTTTGATGATCCTTTTCTTCGGCAAAGGTATTGCGAAATTCTGACCACCATTGGAGAAGTTCATAGTAGAATGGAGAGGGTAAGTTAAAATCTTGACATCAAAGTTGCAGCTGAGAAAGAAGATACCCCCAACGTGTTCTAACAGATAAAGAAAATATCTCTTCCATATAGCACTTGAATCATTAAATACTCTCTGTAGCCATCCTAACCTCAAAGATCTAATCATGCAATCAACATCTATCATTTTTAAACCACCCCTCTCATACTCATTTATTGCAGACACACGAGTTACTTTATCTACACCGTTCCACAGAAACTTGAAAAGTAATCGATTCGGTGTTGGCAATATAGAGCAAACATAAACAAACTTAGAGATCAAGAAGGATTTGATTATTGTTACTTTTCCATAAAGAGATAGACCTCTCGAAGACCATATATTAATAAGGTTTTTGATACTGTCAAGCCTTTCAATAAAATTCTTCTCTTTTAGAAGTTTCGGATTGTATGTAAAATAAACTCCTAAAGCTTTGATCGGGGTTTTAGGTCACTTGATGCTAAATGGTTCTTCAATTTTTCCTCTAAATGAACCAATCCACATACCTTCCGTTATTGAAGAGTTAATATTGAGGCCAGAAATATTTTGAAAAATCTCCATCAGTTTAAAGAGTGATTTTGCAGAATCAACATCAGCTAATGTTGCAGTTGTATCATCGGCATATTGCAGAACTTTTGTTTCCTCTTTTCCAATAACAATACCTTTAATATCTGGGTCCTGTCAAATGGCAATTGCCAGAATTTCTACCGCAATTACAAAAAGGTATGGAGATAAAGGATCTCCCTGTCGAACACCATGTTCAAGTGGGAAGAAGTTTGATGTTAGGCCGTTGTTTATATGATACAGCTTTTTATGTCTTTGTAGAAAACTCTAACCCAGCGAATGAAGTCTGGTCCAAAATTGAATTTCTCGAGACATTTTATGAGAAAACCCCATTCGACACCATCAAAAGCCTCCTGGAAATCGATAAAAATCATTAAACCAGGGATATTTTCCGTTGCAGTGAAATCCATAATATCGTAGATAGATCGTATTGTTTTGCCTATAAAACGGTCTTTTACATATCCAGTCTGATTTTGATGGATTATGTCGGGTAGAACAGTTTTTATCCTCCATGCAATTGCTTTAGTCATAGTTTTTGTATCCACATTTACAAGAGAGATGGGGCACCAATTTTCTAGAAGCGAGCGATCTTTCCCTTTTTTTCAATTAGAGTGATGACAGCTTGTTTTTGAGAGTTAGACATCTCACCTTTTTCAAAACATTCCTTGGCACATTTAATAAAACTATCCTTGAGAGCTGCACAGAAGGTTTTGTAGAATTCAATGGGAATACCATCATTCTCAGGAGTTTTGTTTAGATCAAAGCTGTTTAGTACACAAAAGCATTCCTATTTTATAAATTCAATGAGAACAATATCTGCAATAACTGAGAAAAAATTTGGCAGAAATCTATGGCTACTTTTTTGGCAAATGAAGTAAATGCTACAGATAGAGAGGTAACGGGCCCAATAGAGCAAGTCCAAATTATCTTTTCTTTAAAGGTATTAAAATATCAATTAATAATGCAGGGTATTTGAAGCCATTTTTTCTGGGACGTAGATTAATAAGCAATCAAAGAAAGTCGAACTCTGTCAGATTTAACACGCCACATTGAAAAATAATCAGGCTTATTTGTTGCGCACTGAGATAACCAAACGTCACCTAAATAACCATATTTGTCAGCATTGTGGCATGAAAACAAGCACGGTGACCCTCTCTTTTTATTATGTTTTTAACATCCCCTAGTATTGTAATGACACCATACCAAGTTTCATCGGAAATCTATGGCGGGTTCTTTTACTTGAGAATCACCTTAAGGGAAAGACTTAACTCTACACTAAACTACTCTCATTTCTGTAGCGCATAAATTAAAATGTCATCTGAGCACACAACAGACTTGACAGCTACTTTATCTCAGTCGGTACAACATGTGTCAAATTGCTTAATGCAATTAAATTCCAACAGTGTAGAAATATACGCTTCAGTGACGATTTGGTATATCTTGTTGTCACCAACATTCTACATGTATTAATTTTTTCAAATGCATGTCAGAAAATTAGGATGAGGTGACTTCATTACTTTGCTGTACTGTCCTTGTCATATAAAGGCGTAAAGGTCAACTGTGTGTGACTCGCAAATTTATTCATCACATGGTATAAGAATTTGATTTTGCCTGGAAAATTACATTATCACTCTCAAATGCATCCCTGCATGCACTGAGGAAGACAAAGACGAAGACTCGCAGGTCTAAACCTAAGACCCACTGGTCTGAAACCTCTTTTTCTTCAGGAATAGACCATACACTAAGCTAAAGTGCTCTCATTTCTATAGTGCATAAATTAAAATGTCATCTGTGCACGCAACAAAGGCCGCAAACAGTTTTCAGTTACTTTTAAATTATTTCCATCGGTACAGCATGTGTCAAATTGTGTAACGCAATTAAATTCCAACACTGTAGAAATATTCATTATTATTGATAATTTTGTTATATTTTGTCGTCACCAATATTCTGTTTTTTCAAATGCATATGAGAAAATTACTTTGCTGTACTATCCTTGCCGTATAAAGACGCAATGGTGAACTTTGCATGACTTTCAAATTTATTCAACACTTGTCTTTGTTTAAGATCACAGGATCTTTGTTTTAGACCACAGGGTGTTCATTATAGACCAGGTGGTCTTTGTTTTAGACCACATGCAGGGTCTTCAGTTTAGACCAGTGGGTCTTAGGACTTCAGTCTTCGTTTTTGGGTTTTCATTTTCGACACATCCCTGTTTTTCTTCATGGTCATTCTTTAAAAGTTCAATTTTACAGTGTCCAACTGTTATAATATTATAATTAATAATGTAACATAAAATAGAGTAGATCCCAATACATGGACAGCTGCTACATTGTAGATTAAAGGTGACATTAAATGTAAACCTGGCAGGGTTCATTTACCAGTTGGATATCATGGTAGAGCATCTTCTGTCATAGTATCGGGTACTCCAGTGAGACGCCCCATTGGACAGACCAGGCCTGATGACAGTAAGTACTATTACACTTTATATTTCCTTCTAGTTTAGGTTATACACCTGTACTGTTATTGGAGAGAGGTCAGCTTGGGGGTGCAGAAAATCAAATATTGATTTTTTTTTTAATAACATGACTGCATTGTTTCAATTATTTTAAACAGTAATGTGACTTGTTTATCCATGCAGTTTATTCTATATTATAATGGCATAAACTTAGCCTGATGCATTTGACTGCATAGAATAATAAGAATTAAGCAGCTGAAATGTGCTGATCTTAAGAAGTTATTTCTACCCTTAGACATGGGTGTCCTATTTTAATTTACATTGTTATGTGGAAACTAATTGGTTTAACCCCCAGTCCTCAGTAGAAATTAGGAATTCTTTTTGTCTTAAGGTGGCTTACTATAGTTTTTCCAAGGTGGGGTCTACAGGCCGATTTTAAGAAAACGTGATTTAACCTACTAGTGCCCAGTCTCATTGGGTACTTGGTTGCTCATTTTGGCTGTTTGTTGACATTTTAATTGTTCAACTTTCACAGACAGAATGGTAAAGACTTCAGCAAACAGTAAATAGTGAAGGGAAAAACAGCTTGGAACCTTTTTCAAAAGAGTTAAAAGTTGTGCTCTTATGCTCCATCAAAACTGTAGTAAGCCACCTTAATGGGTATGACTACTGAGGAAGCAAGTTTTCATACTGAATAACTATATGTATCTACACAAAGAATGCATTCACAATGCTGGCACTGCATAGTGCACATGCAGGGTTTTTGGCATGTTAATTTAGTAATAGTGAACATGTGGTGTAGTTTATCACCACAATTCTCTATCCAGTGGCATCCAACTGGCATGCAAGAGGCCATGGGAAGGTTAGAATTCTCATATTACCCTGAAAGTTAAATTTCTATTAGTCTTTCTCATTTCGTTCACCAAAGTTAAAATGTGTGATCTAATTTCTTTCTTCTATCTACAATTATTATCACGTCTTCAGAAATATTACTTTCAAGCCATCTTTGAAAGTCCGGAGAATCCCAGAGCAAGGCTCCTGCTTGACAGGAGAACAATTTCGGCTAGAACAGTTTCTCTAATAAGCATACTTTACAAATTGTTTACACTTTACTACACTGGAACTAATTATACATACATATGAAAAAGGAAAATGGCATTTTTAAACTGTCATGGAATTTTCTAGTGATACCCTTGAAATTGCAAAGTAAATCTGATCGTAGCTGTGCTTTAAATGAGTACTGGTAAGGTTTTTTGGTGAATAGTGTGCTTGTGCAGCAGTTACTATTGCCATTCTCTGAGTTTTCCAAAGTAAGTAATTATAAGTAACAATAGAATATACTTTGTGAGTTAATCAGCACAACAAATATCCAACTTGACAGTCTCTTGCAAACACCTCATGAAATCAACCATATTTTTCTAATAGTCATTGATGGCAAACAAAGATCTCAGCTCTTGAAAGTCATCTTCATGATCAACTGATCAGATGAAAGGTTGCGTGAAGATTAAGGTCAACATAAAAGGCAAATTTCTATGGTACTGAGTGACTTGTTGATGCATATTTTTAATAACCCTCTGTAATTTCGGAAGTAGCTTTAGCCTGTATGAGAAAAACTTATAGGGCCTCTCTGGAGGAATATTGAGAGCCGATGTTTCTTAATTGAGCCTCTCAAGCAATCTTGTTGTGGTAAACTATAAAGATGTGAAACAACTATTTCGGATAACCTGTGATAATATGTTGTGACATGTACATGGGGTGACAATCTCATTATTCAAGCTCTCGCAGACAGAATCTAATTCAATCCACTTGTTGCGATAAGCAATTATTTAGGTCACATAGGTGAATAACCCTTTGTATCAGTATATTAAGTACCATTCAACTTTATACCAATTTGTAAGGAAATGTCAGTTACAAGTAACACAGTTTTGATGTTGTCTGAAACTAACTCTTCTCTATCAAAAAAGAATGATTTGAATTAAAACTTCATATACAACGCACCAACATGAAAAAAATTTCTACAATTTTTTAACCAACCTCATTTGCAAGAGAAAACAAGTTTGTTAAAATCACATATTTGCATTCAGTTACCTAGTTACATATAATACCTAACCTACAGTAGCTACACACGTGTATGTAGTACGTTTTGTTTCATTATATTCTTTTGTGAGATGATGAGCACTTAAGGAAGTTCATGCCCAAAATGTTCCCAGGTACAGATTGCCACACAGAAAAAAATACATACACATACATAATTTATTTACCTCCCCAATGGGGCTTTTCAGGAACAATTATTTCAATACAATTAAAATTAATTAAATTTACAACATTGTCTAAAATTTGTAATCAATAAAAATTCGAAAATGAAGTTTAAGAAATATTTACAAAATTGTCTAAAAGCTTATTCTTTAAGATACGTTTAAAAACTTGAACCGAACGGCTTGATTTAAAAAGGGAGCCTAAATTGTTCTTAAGTCTAATAGTTCTGTAATAAAATATTCTTTGTCTTGAGGCTGTTTTAAAAAGAGGTATGTTGAGCTTTTGGCCACTCCTAGTTGTACGCTTGGTAACTTGCTTGCGGGTAATGAATTGTGATGTCAGATATTTGGGGGCATGTCCGGAAATGCATTTAAAAGCCATGATAGCTTGGAGGTAGTATAGTTGGTCCTTAATGGGTAACCAAGACAAACTTTTTAAGTGGGGAGTTACATCATCATAATTTCTCGCGCCACTGACAGTTTGACATGCGAAGTTCTGCACAGCCTGCAATTTCCGTATATTTTTCTCAGTCTTGTTTGCCCAGATGTTCAAGCAGTAGTATAACTTACTGAAAACTAAAGCGTTTATCGCAGTTAACAACGATGTTCTGTCAAGACAGAATGGCTAATTTGCGCAAGGCGTGCGATACATTCCGATACTGTGGTCTTAATATGATCATCAAATGTCAAGTTCGAATCCAGAATCTAACCGAGATCTTTGGCTGATTGTACAGGGGAGATGTCCTTTCCCAACAAAGACAGACGAAACTCGTGAAGCTTCGAAGTCATCTGTTGGCTCCCGAAAACAATTAATTTTGTCTTGTCTGGATTTAGTAATAGCCGATTTCTGAAGCACCAGTTGTGCACCCCGAGTACATGTAGGTCTCCGTTCATCTCCTCAACAATCCGTTGGGTGTCTTGTAAATAAAAAGAAACAAACAATTTTGTATCATCTACATAGCATTCAGTAGAGCAATTCCGTGGAGTTTCTGGTAGACCATTAACGTACAGTATATGTATTAAATAATAAGGGGCCCAGGATGCTACCCTGAGATACTCCATATTCAATTGGTATTGGATCGGAAACAGTGGAGTGAATTCATACAACTTGATATCTATTTGCGATAGCTGTTAACCCATTGACGCCTGAATGAAATTGCCCGCGACCCACCCCTCATTCCCTGGCGTTTTTTTAGAGTATTTCAGAGCGAGCGAAAGCACAAAAATAAACCATATGCGCAGTAACCACAGACACAAGATCAGGTTTCAAGCTGTCGTTTATTTAGAGTCGAATGAATGAAGGGCCAAAATATTCAAAAATATTAACAAAAAGACCTCAACCTGATATGTAACACTAATAAGAAAGCAAGAAATTATAATATTTCTTTACCACGCGACAAAATGTCTAGCGAAAGCCGAGAAAATTGAATATGCAAAAATGATTTAATTATTGACTTCAGACGACAAAACGAAACCAAATACAACAGAATTTCCTTCCTTTGTACTATTTGGGCTGACATTTGAGAAAAAAACAGAAAATAAAAGCAAAGAACTCATCAAAAAATCAATCCGAAAACAAGAAATCGAATAATTTCTTCGCCGCGCAAATAAATTCCATTCCATTCCATTCCGACTATACTTGCTGAACCTTGTGAAGTCAATAAATGGCTCTTTGGGTTGCACAACGCAACTGACACAAACTTTGCTCTTCCTCTCTGGGTCAACAATTTCACTGGAAGGTTTTGACCTTAAATCCTTGGGCCAATCCTTTTCGGGCTCTTGTAACCAGGAGGGTGGTCCTGGACAATACCTCCAAACACTGGGATCCAACAGTGACTAAATTTCAATAACACAATTAGCAACAAATGGTTTCCATTGTGAGGCTGTGCCTCTGATCCAGTGTAAAGTTGAAGAATTGTCTGTCGAACAAACAATGCGGCTAATGGCACAATCGATTGCACCTTTGACATAGGCACATAGTCTAGCGGTAATTACAGCAGCCATTAACTCTAAGCTTGGAAGGGTAATCTTTCTTACAGGCGCCACTCGGGTCTTCAACATTACAAGACTGGTAGATGCCCTTTCATCTTCACGAACAACTCTCAGATAAACTGCAGAGGCATAAGCAACTTCTGACACATCACCAAATGTGTGTAGCTCCCCTTTAGGATTCTGACCTAATGGCAAATCAGTATAACATCTTGGAATGTGAAGGTATTCAAGTTCTGAAAGCTCCTGAATCCACTGATTCCATTTCAATGAGACTTCCATGGGAACTTCCTCATCCCATCCAACACCCTTGGTCCACAAACTTTGAAGAATTAATTTTGACCTCACTAAAAAGGGTGCGATTAGACCAATCGGATCAAATATCTTTGCAGCTAAAGACGCCACCTCTCTTTTAGTGTACACTGTCTTTGATCTTGATTTAACAACATCCACCTCAATTCCAAAGACAAAGTTATCATTTTTTGTATTCCAATTTAATCCTAATTGCCAGATTTCATACCATCGGGGCCTGGGTATGAGTCCGTGTATTATGGGATTAACAGCACAAAACCCATATAATCAGAAAGAGCACACTGAGCTTTACAAAATCCTTAAGTTTCGTGTTAATTGGGCCAATATTGAAGAAGATACAGCCATTCAAAAACTTAAAAATTTAGTAACAAATGTATCGATTGCCGGACACTTGTCTGGAAATCCATACATTTCTTTGCAAATTTTGAAGTTTTTGAATTGCTGTATCTTGTTCAATATTGGCCCAATTAACACGAAACTTAAGGATTTTGTAAAGCTTGGTGTGCTCTTTCTGAATTTATGGGTCTTGTGTTGTTAATCCCATAATACACGGACTTGTACCCAGGCCCCCACCGTATGAAATCCAGCAATGCTTTGGTGATTGGATGAGCTTCTGCTAGACCACTTTCCAGGTTGACAAGACTACATGTAACTGCTGCTCTGTCCCTCTCGGGTATGGCATCCATAAGCTCAGACAAATTGCTTGACCATTTTGTCAAATTAAAAGCAGCTTTTTGCACAAGCTCAGCAGCACTTTGCTGCAATTTCAATGTTTCCTGCACATTGTCTCTTCCTAAAGCAAAGTAATCAACATAAGTGTTCCTCAAAATTTCACTCGATGCAACAGGGAATGTTTCTTTACACCTTCTCACATGCTCTTGAATAGTGCCAATGGCAAGAAATGGACTAGAAACAACTCCAAATGTGACCCTTGTCATTTTGTAAATCTTAGGCGTGGCCTTGGGATCCAAATCTCTCCACAAATGCCAGTGTGAATCTCTGTCTTCTTCTTTTAAACGAGTCTTCAGAAACATCTTCTCTATGCCACTCATAATACCAACATAATTCTTTTGAAAACGCAGAAGAATTCCCACCAAATCTGGCTGTAATGCTGGGCCTGGCTCTAAGCAGCTGTTCAGAGAGACACCATTCTTATCTCTTGCTGATGTATCAAACACAACTCTTGTCTTGGTTGTCTGCATGTCTTCCCTAAGGATTGCATTATGAGGGAGATAGAACACAGGACGCCTATCTGTCAGTGTAATTTCATCACAAGGTACTTCCTCAGCAACACCATTTTCAGCATACTTGTTAATTGCTTCTCCATAGGATGCAGCTTTCATTGGCTCGTGGAGTAGCTTCTTTTGTAGATTGTACAACCTTCTTTCCGCTTGTCGGTAATTATCTTTCAAAGCAACGCGGTCTTCCTTCCATGGTAAGGATACTTCATAGCGACCATCACTGTATGTTAGCGTCTCTTTGAACTTCTTCAAGGTCACATCATCAGCATGAGTAGCAGAAGTTGAACTTTCAGCAGGTGTAATACCAATGGACTCCAAATCCCAGAACTTTTGAAGTGTTTCATTCAATTGTTCCTCAGCACCAATTTGAACATTCATAGACACAGAGCATTCTTGGTCATGACCACCTGTTGGACAACAGAAGACCCAACCCAAAGTTGTGGGAACTGCAACTGGCTCACTGGAACCCCCTTTTACAATGTCTCTTGTCACAAAGGAATAATAGAAATCCAAGCCAATAAGCACACCAATCTCCTGTTCCTCTCTAGGGAATTCTTCAGGAAATACTATGTTTTGAAGATGAGACCATCTTCTTGGATGAACTTCTACAGCTTCAGCTGGCTGGCATATTACTGGTGTAGTAAGAGCTTCAATACATTGAGGCTGTTGAGATTTATCAACAGGTGCTACAGTTAACACAATTCTCTTCCGCAAACTGCCCTTAGAGGCCCCTCCACCAAATCCAGAAACTGCAATTTTGACACTTCCCATTAAGGCCAAGCTCATCAATTACACTCTGCCGAACAAACGATGTTTGAGAACCAGGATCAAAGAAACATCTCACAACTTTTGAACACCCATTTGATCCACTCAAAGTGGCTGGTACGGTCTGTAGAATCACCTCTCCACCTGAGCTCACCGCAACAGAATTTGCCACAACTGAAGACGACACAGGAGGACTTGACGACGAGGATGGCAATTCCCGAGCCGATTCGACTTTGACTTCTTCCAAGTCGAGCTGAGTCATGATGCAGGAGACTGTGATGTCATACTAATTAGTTTCTTTTCTTAGTTTAAATAGTTTGGTGTTTTTTTGTTTTGTGGTTGTGTGTTTTTATTCTGTTCTGGCCTTCATCCTTAATTATTCATGTTATATCTCACTTTGTTCAGTAGTCACGCACCTCTTCGGAACCTCTAATTTTATTTGCTCCCGGAATCATCCACCTCTATTGTTTTCAGGACTAGGGCCATTGTTTCTGTTGTTTATTCTATTGTTTTCTCGGCCAATCCTGTTAGACCTTACGAGAGGTGCGTGGCGCCTCACTTTGTTACACTATTTATTGCCCAACTTCAGTTTATTTCTCATTGTACAACTGACAATGGATGATGTTTCATCCGAAACATGTCTTGATGAATTTCAAAAACATCGTATGGATCATCAAAGCGAATAATAAAATAATAATAATAATAATAATAATAACTTTATTCATGTGCCAATTATAAAAATAGCAGTAATAAAACCACTAAGTAAGGACACAGCAAAATAATTTAAATAAAATAATAAATAGCCAAATATTAGTATACGAATAATTTACGTGAAATTTGTGGTCAGCAGAATTAGGCCAGGGCACCTTGATTCCCAGACTTTAAAAGACTGGGGGGGGGGGAGGAATAATCTGAGCCCAACGAAGACATTACTAAGAGTCATGCGCTGCAAACCAAGCAGTCCACACAGCCACCATCGTCCATTAACATTTCCAAAGCTAGTCCTCTAACTGCCCTCTTAAAACTCATAACACAGGTTCTAAATACCTAAGGGAATGTTTGCCATAACGAATAGAGTTAAATCTTGGATTAGTAAATTCTTTAACTCTTAAATTATACACTATATGATTTTTTGAGAATAAATCTTGTATATAACTTGGTGGTAGCCTAAATTTTACTTTATACACGATGTTCACGATATCTTGCAGTCTATGGTTCACTAGGGTGGGCAAATTAGCCCATTCTAACAACTGCTTATAGTTAGCGTTCCAGTCACAGAAAACTGTCCTAAGACCCCTCTCCTGGACACCCTCCACTTTTCTTGCATCACTTCCCCTACAAAAATGCCATACTGTACTGCAGTATGTCAAATAGGGCAAGACTGCAGCCTTATACAGCTGCAGCTTAGCAGTGGTTGGGATCAAGTTGCGCAACCTTGTCATTACTCCCACTCTCTGACTAGCTTTTTTGCAAATCTCACTTATATGGTCATTAAAAGTCAATTGAGAATCAATGTTTACACCTAATAATTTAATGTTTTGATAGTGGGAAACTTTATTACCGTCTATGTCAATATTGATATTGGTATCTTTTTGCTTGCTAAGGAACCTGGTTAATACAGACATCAAGGGGACATGCCATAGTGTCTGTAGGTTCTGGGTGTCCGTATTAAGCGGGCTCTAGGAGAAAACGTCTGGAACACATGTTTTATCAATATAATGACCAAAGCAGACAGTTTTTTTACGCAAAAACGTCGTTTAACAGTAACAAATTCATCCTAAAGAAACCTCTCAATCATTTATCATAGTGTCAGAGAAGAATCTTTTAAGTTTTGTACAGAGTATTGTTATTAAAACAGGCATGACAGTGGATTCATTTGAAAAGGTCTGTGACTGTACTGACGCTTTTAGTTTGCGACTCGCCAAGTGGACTGAATATTAGACAGGACCTTTGAAAGGTCATTCGCTGTTTCTGATAGGTTTTCACGGTTAAGATATTCAGTCACATCCTCCAGGATTACCATAGCTTCTTTTAGTGATTTGACTTTAGGCTCCTTCCACACAGCATTGACCTCAATAACATCCTCATCACTGTCGTCGTCTGGTGAATTCTGAGAAATGGATGCAGATAGACTGGAGAAAAAGTCCTCCTCCCGGTTAGCACTCATCTTGGTGCACATTGCCAGAGTAGTAGAATCTGCTTTTAAGGCTTCACCTGCTGAAGGTACATCTGTGCCAGATGCACAACTTGCATCGTGCAACAATGAATTCACCTGCACCAGTTCACTATCTTCTAGTTCCTGGAATGGATCAAATTCTTGGTGTTCCTCAGTAAATGAAACTAGAGATTCATCTTCCGAAAGAAAACCAGCCTTTATAAAGCATTTCTTGATAGTTGATTCTGACACGTTTTCCCAGGCTTGCGCAATCCACCTAATGGCTTGGAGTTACCACAGACTTGGACACCTTGGTGGCAGAGTTGCATTCATCTATTTTGCTAACGACATGTGTCAGCATCAGTTTCATGTATTTTAGCTTTAATGTTTGAATTATTCCAAGATCAAGAGGCTGGAGTCTGGATGTACAATTTTGTGGGAAAACACAATCTTGATCATATTTGCCTTTCACATCTGGAGGATGGCAAGGGGCATTGTCAAGAAATAAAATAACATTCCTTTGCTCTCCTTGCTAATTTCCGGTTAATCTTGGATAGCATATCATCAAGGATGTTAAAATCCATCCAGGCTTTAATAGGCTGACTGAAGTATGAGCAGGGTAGTTGAGACGTATCCCTGATTGCTCTGAAGCAACATAGATTTTTTGACTTGCCAATAACAATCAGTTTTTCTTCACCGCCTGCTGCATTAACAAAAAATGCGCATGTTATTCTTTCTTTAGAATTTTTCCCTCCAGTACACTGCTTTGATACCTCAGCTAGATGTCTGTTTGGAAGTGCTCAAAAAATTGACCCATCTCATCCATATTGAAGTTGTTCTCTAAGGAGTAGCCTCTCAAGATATTTGATAAACACTCTTGCCAAGATGTTACAGTCTCCTCTCCAGAAGTCATTTAGGAATAGCCGACAGAATTTGAAAATAAGTGAGAAAATTTGACTTAACTGAAAATTTCCGAAAAAAATCTGCAAAATTCAAGTACATTCCATCAGAATCGAGAATGTCACAAATTGAGTACACTCCTTGGTCAAACCAATCCTGATAAAACACAGTTTTACTACCTATTTGTATTTCTTTGTTGTTAAGAAGGATTAGTTCCTGATCTCCACTCGTGTCATAGATACTCTTCAGTTCCAAAAAGAAACTCAAAATTTGCTTGTAGAGGGATGTCATTTCAATTGACTTTAGAAATTTTTCATCAAAGTTACAGTGAAACAAGAAGTATAAGCCCCCGTATTTCTTAAAGAAGGCACGAAGACAGAAAGTTGGCGCAATCTCCAGGCACCCAGCTTTGCATTAAGGGTTTCAATTTTTTTGCTGACATTTTTCTCTCGTTTCTGGCCTTATCGTAAGAGATGTAAATCCCCAAGACTTTAAGCGGTTCTTTCTTATGAAGTTGAGAGGTCTTTCGGTACCTTGTTTCCATGGACCTAGCCGAAGAGCTTTGGTTTTAGATATCGTTAAGTTTTAAGCCAGATAAAATCCCGAACTCCTTTAGTATGAGCAAGGCATTTTGGACCGATATTAGGTCGCTGCAGATGAGAGAGGTGTCGTCTGCAAATAAACTAATTTTAAGTTCCTTATGAAAGATAAAAACGCCACAAATCGAATTATCTTGCCATATTTTAGACGCAAGTATCTCCGCAGATAAAATAAACAGGTAGGGTGATAGTGGACAACCTTGCCTTGCTCCTCGCGACAACTTGAGCTGCCTAGTAGTGAAGCTATTATTAATAATGGAACTCTCTGCATTGCAGTAGAAAGTTTCTATTCAATGCTTAAGAGAAACACCAAAGTTGAAAATTGACAGGACTTGTTGACTCATTGGCCACTCGATTGTGTCAAAAGCTTTGCGGAAGTCGAGCTGGAGGAGAATGCCTGGTATATTTTCTAGTTAGGTCTGTTCTAAGAGGTCACATAGTAGACATATATTCTGACCAATAAATCTGTCTTTCATAAAGCCTGTTTGGTCAGTATGTATTAGCTGCGGAAGCACCTTTTTAATTTGTGTAGCTATTGCTTTAGATGCAATCTTGTAGTCGACATTTAACAAGGTTATTGGCCGCCAGTTTGTGAGCTTCAGAGTATCGGAATCTGCCTTTGGGATAAGGGTGACAACCCCCCCTTCTCTGTGAAATTGACAGCTTCCCCCTCAAATATGCTGTGTTTAGACTTTCAACTAGGTCGCTTGCTAGAAGCTCAAAGAACTTCATATAGAACTTTACTGTCTAGCCGTCTTCACCTGGTGATTTGCCGAAATTGAAGGTTTTTAAAATCAGACAGCATTCTGCGATGGTTAATTCCCCTTCCAATTTTTTTGTTGTCATCATCACTCAGCTCAGGAAGTTTTATGGAGTGGACGAAGTCTGCAAAGAGTTCATGTGAAACACCATATTCTGACTGGTATAAATTCTGATAAAAATTTTCGATTCCTTGTACTAACTGCTTGTGGCCTGTTATTTTAACCCCCTCCGTACTAGCGGAGGATGATAATGGTACAGCTCGCAGCAAGCAGACAATGTCAAAGAGGGAGAAAGTTGAGAGGAATGACTGCAACAAAAAAAAAAGGAAGTGAAATGTGTATAACAGGAGGCAGAAAACTTTATTAAATGACTACATACAAGAGTCAAATATTGGAAGAAAGACAGACTGTTTAGAATCAATAATATGTCGTGCTACTTTGTTACTGTTTTTAGCACAGTTCTGTAATAAACTATTGTTCACCCGTTTGAACAGGGTACAAAGTCTACAATTATCCCATAAGTGTGACAATGAAAACAGACAGTGTACTTGGTGCAGATAACCAGTGCCCATAAGCGATCTTCTGTTTTCTGCTGTCAATCAACATATACCACAGATAACACTCAGGCAATGCTCTAGGCCTCCCTGGATTTGCAGTGATTTAATGACATTAATTTGGAAGAACCGGACATATTCATAAAATTCGAGGAGCTGAGAAAGAAAACAAAGAGAAAACTGGGAAACTTCAGGACAACCCCAAACATTTCTGGACATTTCACTCCGTTAAATCTAAAACTAAGAGAATTCCTGATACTGTTATTTATAATGTTTGTTCTACAAATACATCTTCCAAGGCGGAACTTTTTAATGAGTTCTTCCACTCAATTTATTAAAAAGATTCAGCTGATGTTAACGGCACGACTACAGATGTTGTGAATTCAAATTTGTTACTGAACATTACAACTACAGCATTGGAAGTGCAGGGAATTCTAAGTAGGCTGGACATCAATAAATCACCTGGTGTGGGTAATATACCATCCAGAATTCTACAAATCTGTGCGAAGGAATTATCGGTTCCCTGGTCACATTTGTTTAATCTATCTCTGAGGTCAGGGGTCATGCTCACTTTGTGGAAATCTGCTAACATCACTCCTATACATAAGAACAATAATAAGGAATTTGTGGAAAATTACAGATCAATTTCCCTTTTACCTATTCCAGCTAAATGTTTGGAGCATCTTGTGCATACTGCTATTTACGCACATATTTCGCCTTATTTATCTGAGTGGTAGCATGGATTTGTAAAAGGGAAATCTTGTGGGTCACAATTGGTCCTCACTCATCATCACTGGGCCACAGCTTTGGATGAGGGACAACAGTTGGATGTTGCTTTCTTAGACTTCTCCAAGGCTTTTGACAGAGTGAATTATTCAGTTTTAATGCGGAAGCTCTGTAGTTTCAGAACTTCTGGCTTCCTACTACAGTGGTGTGAGAGTTACTTGAGTAATTGTTGGCAAAGAACTGTCTTGGATGGTGTCTCCTCCACCTGGTTAGAAGTTCTGTCTGGTGTCCCACAGGGCTCTATTTTGGGGCCGTTATTTTTTGTAGTTTTTATAAGTGACGGAAGCAGTTCTCCCTGGAAATACTATTGCGCTTTTTGCTGATGATTGTAAAACTTCAAGTGTCATTGATGATTCTATTGGTCAAGTCTGTTTTCAACGGGACCTGGATAATCTTCTTCAGTGGAGTATTCGCAACGCCATGGCTTTTAATGTCAAAAAGTGCAAAGTTATGAGATTGACAACGAAAATGCAACCTTTAGTCTCTAATTATTCCTTGGACAATTCTCTTTTGGAAGAAGTTAAAGAATTCAAAGACTACTGACAATTTTAACTGGAACTCACACATTGATATTATTGTGTCGAAAGCAAACAGAATGGTAGAGCTAATTAAAAGGACATGTTGAGGTCTGGATGATACTAAGACTGTGAGAACTCTCTACTGCGCATTAGTTCGATCGAATGTTGAATACTGCTCTGTTGTATGGTCACCCTACACCAAAAAGAATATATAAAAAGGTTGAAAAAGTACAGTGAAGAGCAACCAAGTTCATTTTAAAGACTGAGGACAATTATGAGACTCGTTTAAAGAAGCTAAATTTGATGTCACCAAAAAATAAGAGATTTCTAGCTGATGTTACAGTAATTGTGAAGAAGAGCTCTCCAAAAAACCTGTCGGCCGACAGTTCACCGACAGGTTGCCAACAGGTTACCGACAGGTTAAGAAAAAAGACTAGAGACTTCGGCGCTATACCCCGGTCATGAGCAACATGAGGAGAGAGGGGCAGCTGTTGCCAATGAAGTTCAAGGCACGATTCTACGAGTGAAGTATCGTGTATATTTCACCACTCACAAAACGTCTCTTTTAGGAGGTACCAAATCTATGAAAGTCAATGACCAACAATAAAATTTAAACTAAGTAATAAATTTATTTCTCTCCTCTTCTTTCTTTCCTTCTTCTTTGAAAATAAAATACAAAAATGAATGAAAATTGATCCATTCAATCTGTGTAAAACCAAGTAAAAAACTACGTAAAAATTCGAGAGAGACCAGGACATAGTTTACCTTTCCAACATGGCGGAAAGAAATGTCGAAGCTGCAGTTGCGTAAATTTTCTGGTTAGTTTCGCCTTCCGTGGCGCTAGCCTTGAGCAGCAATTACCAAAACTAAGAAGAAAAGGCTATTCTTGTCAATGTATTACACATTTTGGAGGTTGTATCAAGCGAAAACCTAGAGAAAACATTCCGGTTTGTGTTAACGTTTTACTGACAAGCTACCGACAGGTTACCGACAGGTTACCAACACATTACCAACTGTTGGGCTGACTGTCGGCCGACAGGTAGCCTATATTTCAGGCAAAACCTGTTGGCCATTTGTCGGCCGACAGGGTTTTTGGGTAGCTCTTCACAATTACCGATGTTACTTTTTTATATAAAGCTCAATGGAATAAGTAACATCAACATCGATTCTTACATTGATTTTGATTCTGATGCTGATCATTATTCATTTAGGAAATATGATGATTTACCTCTTAAGAAGAAATATGCAAGAACAAATCCACTCAAATAGTTTTTTTCACAGGATAGTTGACTGCTGGAATCTTTTGCCCTACGATACTCGTAAGGCAGTAAGTGTTAATATTTTTAAGCGGGGAGTTAAGAGCCTTTTATTGGACAATTGTTGAATTATTGATTTTACTCGATTTTATTACTGTATTTTCGTAACTTGTATTAGTTATATATTCATTGGTGATCTGTTTTTTTTTATGGAGTCCTGGACTCTACGGATTATCCATATGGCTATTCATATTATTCTTATTAGTATGTATTACCTTTGATGCCATTAAATTGTAGTAAATAAATAAATAAATAAAATATGAGAGTTTGTGACTCAGGACACAGAAAAGTGTCTGTTGTTGATGATGATGATGATGATGATGATGATAGACTTTATTTAAGTGTCAATAGTATTACCCGGTGTCTGTATAAAGCGGGTTGATTTTAGAGAAAATATATGAGCGTTTTGTCAGGACAAATGAAACTGTCTGTATTAAGTGGGTGTCCATAGAGCGGGGTTCCGCTGTATTACAACATGCACATTGTGTTGTATTATAAATATGTTTGTGAATTACAGGCCCTTTCAGTAACACACACACACTCTTAAGTTCGAAGCCTAACAATTGATTGCATTTTTTTTGGCTCCATCAGTGATGATTCACCAACAACAATTGAACCTAGCACAAAAGTAACAACAGAGTGAATGGAAATTTGCCAATCACAACCCACGGACATGACCTCTTAAACCAGTTGAAGGAAACTTCTCTTTCCTGAAAGGTCTGATTGAGCAGAGTTTGTGTGTTATTGGAAAGGAACCATAAGAAAAATCTGCCCTGAAAAAAGGAAAGTGATATTGGGCAGGACAGTGCTTCTGTATCATCATCATAATTATTTAGGAAAGCAATCACTCGCATCATTTGCGGTTTCTGATAATTGAATGGCTTGGTGCAAGACGGTCGTAAGTGACTTTTTGGGGTAAA
>JAEMPF020009773.1:0-38345 GCA_022496165.2 Catalaphyllia jardinei | reverse complement strand
ACAAAAGCAGCTGAATTCGGGTTAATAAAATTCTTCTTTCTCGTGATAGCCCAAAGCAATTCCCCTCTTTTTTTGTGCGCAGTTTTCAATGGTAGCAATCCACTATGAGATGAAGCCGCATTTCCAAAGCTTATCATTTTCTCAAAATATTAGCTAATTTTGTGGATAGCTTGCTATTTCGCTGTTTTTATGATTCTTAAACTTCCATTCAAAATATCTCAAATGCTCTTATAGAATTTGTTCAAACTTTGCCATTATTGAGGCAATTATGACAGGTACATACTCCCTTGAGCGATTTCTTTACAAAACTCCTGGTACAGAGAAACACGAAGATAAATGAAAAACGTAATGGCGTCATTACATTGCTATGGCGACTCTGATTGCAAGAAAACCCAGGTCATAAGAAAGTTTCATCTTTATATAATACAGCTGTGGTAACTTTTTCCATAACTCTACTCACGCCGATGTAGTTGACGTTCAAACTTGGGAGGTATCCCCCCTAAAAAATCCAGTCGAGCCACCTTAACACAAGTTGTATTGTTGCACCATTGCTCTTAGTTTTTGTGATGTGTGATGATGTAATGGTCTTTAATCTGGAAGTTTGCTTGGGACATGCTCATGAATGATACAAACAGGAAACAAGTATCACCCTATAAATAATAACTCAGATATTCTGATGTATACACCACTCCCACAACTCAATTGCAATGTTGTTTTTTAGTACAGGGGATTTGGATCCTCCCATGTTGTTAATATATCACACGGCTGTTGTATTATCTATTTGGATTTGAATACGAATTTCATTAACTTGGCGTGGTGTTCCCCAAGGCTCTGTGTTAGGCCCGTTGTTATTCCTGATCTACATCAATGAAATCCATAACTCGTCCAATAAATTATCATTCTATCTCTTTAATGATGACACTAATTTGCTGTATGCAGACAAAAATTTGAAATGTCTTGAGGAAACTGTCAATAACGAACTCCTTGAAGTCTCTGAATGGCTAAATGCAAATAAACTAACCCTCAATGCTAGGAAGTCAAATTATGTCAATTTTCCGTCCTTATCCTTTGCTATTTGTGGGCGGAGACAGACTACTTTTTGTACTGTATTGTTATGTGGAAAAAATAAATAATAAAATACAAAATGATTTTAGTACAAATCAAAGGCTCCTTAGAGCAACCTCATGGCATGAATTGTTCGCACCCCTGAGAAACCTGTGATCAGGCGTTTTTTTTGTTTTTTTTTTGCAAAGTTTATACCTTTGGTCATAGGCAACATGTGCCAGCATGATTGTTATGTTTGTAAGAAAGGATTGACTTCAGGTAGTTCAAAAAGAGAGTAACTGTTGAGGAAAAGATTGTTCAGAAAGGGAATTGACATTTTTTCGAAATCAGGAACATTATTGTTAATCAACAGAAATACCTAGTCAATCTGCTGATCTTTGCGAATAGGTGTTTTTCCTGGAAAATGGATTTTTTGGTACATGTTTGTTTGTTAATGATTGTTTCAATTGACACCATTATGTGTGGTGAACAAATAGGTTTATTTTTTGGACAATAGACTGTTGTTGTAGTAGAGACATGTGAAATACTATTTATTCTTTTAAAAAGGGGCTGTTATTGTTACCAAAAAATATTTATTTACTTTGTCATTCTACAGTACGTCCAGTAAATATTCATATAATAAGGCCCAATGGCCAAAAGACACATGCCAGATGTAAAAGTGGTAGGAGTGGACAAAGGGGGAGTGGGCACAAAGCATAGGAAATGCTTTTTTTATGGTAGAGATCGGAGCATTAAAAATTTTCCATTGAAATACACAGTTTTTCAATAGAATAATGTAGTTATTAAATATTTTGTTGTTCAGAAGTTATAACTGTTGTGATTTACAATTGTGGTACATAACTGTTTCTTTTTTTTGGATATTGAAACATTATGCTGTCATTAAGTTTGGCAGAATTTTAAACTCTTGCCTGTTGCACTAAGCTTCCTGGGAAGTAAATAATCCACAGATTTGGTAAAATCACCAGCTAAGTTGTTATAGTGAAAAGAATGTATGTGGGGCTGTTAACCAATTTATGATAATCAATCAGGGATTACAGAGCAGAACAGTGAAGTTAGTTACTTCAAATAAAAAAATGTTAGACTGCAAAAATCAATAAAAGCCCTTCACGAATTATGTTTATGGTAATATCATATTGGTCTGAACTAGGAAACTTATTGTAATGCTGGTTAGAAACAGGGTTTTGATTTACTAGTCAGATCATAAACAGGGTTTCAAATTTTTGGTCAGGTCATAAATAGGGTAGGGAATATCGCAGATTTTGGTCATAACTAGGGCAAGGGATTTGGGAAGCAGGCTGCACATCCCCTTCAATTTTTCTGGGAATAATCCCTCGGGGGGGGGGGGGGGCCACTGTAAAGGTAATGAGCTGTTTCAAACTGAAGTCTGAAATCTCTAAACCCTTGCATAAATGGCACCTAAATATTTGAAACAGAAATGTAAGCTGCTAAGGATGTCCCAAGTATTGTTATTCAAATTTAGGTGCCATTTATGCAAAGGGTCTATGAAATGATATTCTTTTCTGTAGTACTTGCATTTAAGATATTGTGATACATTGTTTTCACAGACTGTTACCATGTCAGGGTAAAAAGCAAATAAACAAATAGAAAAGTCCAAATGGTATTGCTACTTTGCTTTTATTAGAAGATTTATATACAGTAATATTCAATCTGCTGAAGTATTGCACGATTATCAATTCATAATGTACCACTAAAAGTATGCCTTAAGTATGATGACAGCAACAAGAAGAAATTGTATACAATGTAACTTTCTCAACATCATGTGTACTATTCAGGCATGTGACAATTTCCGAAAACATTCTGAACAAATGGCAAAAAGTATCTCAAAGTGAACTTATTATTCAATTATATGTTGCATGTTCCACGCAAAGTGCCATACGATAACAGGAGAAAGGCTTACCGTTTGTACCAGATGATAAAGCGTTCATTTCAACATACTGCTTTCATCCTAAACCTCCATCCAACTACAGCTCTGTTTTCAACAGTCTCGAGAGACCCCATAGTAGCTCATAATCGGTTATTTGAATTCAAAACACCGCACATTTCAAAATTTTCGTGGTCGTGGGTGAAACATTATTGCGGTCTCACGCATGTAAACACTAACGTAAAGGATCTTCAAGCACAAATCGTTCATGTTATCATCACTTTTAGGACATCGACGCCCATTTCTCTGCAGCCGAGTATTCTGTAGCAAATTTTCTTTCCATTTTTGGCCCAACAAAGATAGGTTCCTATCAGGTTTGGCATCAAACAACCATCATGCTTCAAATGGACAGGACAGTATTTTGAATCTGTCCAAGTAGTTGGACATATTCTTGCCTTTGTACCTCCCCCCCCAAATATGTAGACTGAGACTTGTCTGGGAGGGTAGCTATGGGAGAACTTTTTAAATCCAGGTTTAACGCATAAATTAGTTGTCTAACACGTGAGTGAGTGATTTTTAATTGAATTTTTGCCCCCAACAAACCCTAAACCTCGTAGCATGACTTACGTCATACCATGAGGTAAAAAGCCTGTTTTAAGCTCTAAGATGGCCCCGTTGGTATTCCACCTGCCACCTATTTGTTGGTCACCATACACTGCCCCAACCCTTTGTTTGAAGCATCTGTTTGTAGCTGAATGTTTGCTTTGAGGGGTTGAATATTTTTACAAGCAGATAGAATGTTTGAAATCCACTAGTCTAGCTCGATCATCGATCGAGAGGACAGTTTCATATGAGCATTATATTTTCCTCAGTTGCTGTAAATAAGAGCATTCGTTTTGTCATGCTCTAAGGACCGATAATAGAGTTGTCCAAACTGTGTTCCTGAGAAATTAGACACCAGTATGCCTATTACTTCCGCGACCTCTGAGCTTTTTGCATGATTTCAATGTTTTAAGAAATTTTTGTTCTGTTGGTGAGACAGTCATGCTGCCCAAGTCTAAATTAAATCCTAGGAAGGTCAGTCTTTTTGTTGCTATAATAACAGACTTTAAGGGGTGCAAGTAAAACCCCAACTTTTTAAATAACATGACTGTATCCTTGATATTTTGCATACATTCTCCATATGTATCTCCCTGGAGATATGAATCGTTGATATATCCTAGACACAGATGGCCTAAAGTACATAAATAAGGCTATAGCATAAGCTGGTTTGAGCAACTTTGTGAATATATACGAGGTGCACTATAAAGGCCATTAGGCACGCATGTATATTGATACAGCTTCCCGTCAAACTAGAACTTGAGGTATTTTTGATGTTCCTTTGCTATGGCTACAGTAGAGTAAGCATCTTTATGGTCAATTCTTATTGCAGATTCTAATGTGTCCATTTTAAAATGGTATTCTACAAACTCATTGAGGTTTTTCAGATCAATATGGTTCTATATGAGCCATCCGGTTTTGGTCTTAAGAAAGTAGGGGACTAGATAAATTCCCCATGTTCATAGTGTGGCCCTTTGATAACTCCTTTTTGGAGAAGTTTATTTATTTCTTCATGCACAATTAATTGTTCTTTCGAGTTAAATATACTCAGTCTTGCAGAAATTTGTGTAGGCTCACAATTTGGTGTAAATTCGAGAAAAACACCTTTCACAAATTGAATGATCATAGGATCATTTGTGACTTCGTACCAGCCGTGCACAGCTGATGTAAGTTGTCCTGCCCTAAAGGCAGTTTGGTGTTCAATTATCTTGACCTCGTCGTAAGCAGAGTTACTTGGGAAACAATCATTTAGGCTTACCTTACTCAATGGCTTGTTATTTCGTGGTTCATTGATTACTTGGTTGTGCTCTCCTTTTTCCCTTTCATCGACGGAGAGTGGCTTTTTGATAAAAAAAATTATTATCGGCATGAAGCCGGTCTTATTTTCTTCATTAACTTTTTAGCATCCAAGATATCTTTTGTCAGCTTAGACAGATCGTAAAATAAGAATTCAGACAATGATGGGACTGTTGTGCCATTGTATAAAGCAGCATAGTCCCTGTGCAAATCTCTCTTCATCGACTGGCGTCTAGAGCTATTCATATCATGCAGGCAATTCATTGCCAACGCAATGCCATCGGTGAGAGTGGTCAAGAGCTCTTTGTTGTCTGGTTGGTTTTGTTTCAGCACAATATCAGTCGCTTTAGCAATAGCGACCACAGCTGCCACAAGTGAATTTTATGACTTTTGATGTTTCGAGTCCTGTGTGCAGACTTGTGCTGGGAGCTGGCTCCAAAATGAGTGGATTTACTTTTGGTGTTCTAAGCCCCTCGATGTTTGCAGGCTTAGGATATTGATTGACCATTGCTTGGGTCTTTTTGTTTAAAATTTATTCACAATGTCAGCCAGTTGCTCATCCACAGCACTCCCAGTTTTCTCACTCAGATTGAGATCCTGAGCTATATCATGAAGAGCGCTAGTGCTTGTTGATTTTTTGTTTCCCGCCTCACGTGCTTTGGTCAATTCGTTGACCTTTGTATCAAGAGAAACAGTTGATTCTCTGTCAGCATCTCCATGCTCCAGTTCACCCTCTTCGTAGTCAAGGTTCTCGTCTTTGATGGTAACAGCCTCACTCAGCTGATCTATTCGTCTGTTTATGCTTTCATTTCTAGGACTGCAGACTGGACCATGCTGGCCAAAGCATTCATTGTTGGCGTCTTGTCTGACTCGCTGGCGACATCGCGAGAAGCTCCTTCAAGTTCTGTCATTTTTTGAGGTCTAACCTCATTAGAAATACGTTATTTGTGATGTAAGACCAACTACATTGGTTGTTGGTTCTTCAAGGTTTAAGTGATCTAACTCTGTTAGATTCTACTTTTTCAATTCGTTTTCTTTATCGTCGTATAAAACGACTTGCTTGATGTGACACATGTCTGCAATGACTTGACGCATGCGCTGTGCTATCTCATGGGCTCTCCATGCCTGTGGTCATGTCATAGAATTGGAATAAGAAAGCAACTAATTTCAAGTTCATTAATTATTTATGACAAACAAAGTTGAAAAATGAGTAACTGAGGAATTAAGGTAATGGCTATGACATTTGTCAAATGTGTGCAAAGTAGTTTGTTTAGAGTGCGTTAATTTGGAGCACAAGTCAGGGTTCAGTGGAAAAAGGAAATTAGGTATTTTACTCAAAAGTGAACTTTGTCAAAAATGCTCCAAATTTTGCATGCAGTTTGCTTCGTTTACGAGATATTATATAGCAGAAAAACTTGTATTTGTTGTCACGTCAGCATGTGACCGCAAAGACAGTAATTTCACTTAAAATCCAGCAGAATATTGATCTTTCGCATCTTGTACTTTTAAAAAATGATTTCAGGTAAAAACTGTTAAAATTTTGATTTTACGTTAAAGTGCGACTGCAAAGATGTTAAGGTCACTCAAGTTACAGCCAAATGTTTATTTCACACTATGCGCAACCTAGACCATATTGATTTAAGGTCATTTAAACTCATCAACAATAGATAAGCTTGGGGAATGGTGCCTAGACAGAATGGTGGAGCCACGAGCAATCTGAGCCGAACGTATAGGGGTATCCATGACAGCCCTGTGAGCGGCAACCACCAGGCACCGCCACACTGAACAAACAGTGGAAACAAGAATACATACCATGTACTTACCATGAGAAGAGGGAGGGGTGGGCCGGGAGAACAGCTCTAGGACAACAGCCCAGCAGCGAAAAACACGCAGAATGACTTCATATCCAACACTAAGCGGTAAACTACACAGCGCCCTTGCATTAAAACCCCTGGCCACACCACACACCAACCCTGTGAGATTTTTGTTTCTTTTTTTGTAAATAAAATTTTATTTACAGGAAGATCACTTACACTACTTACAGTATTTACTTACAGTACATTTACACTTACATAAGTAGATGCTCTAAAAGCCTTAACTCGGGCTTTGTACCGCAGTACCAAATCATACTTTACGAGTAGCAGGACGTGTATTGAACACAATAAACCAATAAAATAATCAGGACATTTTCCGCTGAGGTATTTTCTATTTAAGTTGCTTCATTGAGTATCCTCCTAACCTAGTCGCAAGTTGTAAGTTTAAACCATTTTGGTTCAAGAATCAAGCACAGCTGTGTTACACATTAATTTAGAGAGAACTTGTTTTCAAAGAATTTTCCAGGTCTGTTTCAACTAATGGCAATTACTATGCTAGCAGAAATTGTAGGAAATTCATTTACTTCTCGTGGGCGATTCGAGTGAAAATGCAACCAAACATCATATCTCCTTGGATAGCGATGGCTTTGCCAAAACAACAGTCCAATGAGGTGTCAATTTACATTGCACATATTTGCATAAACATTCAAGTTGTGTTTCTTTGTGGATAACTTCCGAGAATGTGTGATCCTTAACACAGTTCATGAAGAAATATCCAAGCTACATATTTTTATATATATGAATCAAGGTAGGAGTATGTTTTAAAAAGGACTTGTTCATGAGATAAGATGCGGCGTTCTGTTTTGTTTGGTTTCGTACTCAACTAGTTTGTGTCACGCAACAGGATTTCTACAAGGATTGGCAAAATTTCCAAGACTGCTAAGTACATTTGAACTACTAGTGATATAAATTTGGCTTAACTATTATCAATGCAGATATTTTTAGAACTTCAGTGACAAGAACCTCCATAATCCTGCACAATTCCCCACACAATTGAAGTTTTAATTTGTCTCCAAAATCACACAATGCAATTTTTTTCTACACCCCACTAGAAAGCCAACCAACTTGGAGGTAAGATATCTAATTCAAGTAACCGAAAGTCTTATCTTTAAAAATTTGGAGATCAACAGATTTTGTGCGAAGTCCAAAAACATTTTCTTTTTTAGTTTGTTTTATTGCAATATGATTTGTTTTCCTGCAATGTTCTAAATATTAAATAACACCAGAAGCCACATGCAATTGGTTCAGTTGTTTCCTGCTCGTTTCGAGCATGAGCTTACCTGGCTTGCTTTGAAGAATATAACTCGAGGACCGACCCTTTCAGAGTTGTATGCGAGATGAACGTACATGGCATGATACCAAAACTTTCAAAACACCAAATTCAAGCAAGCAACGTGGCATTTCTCGTCCCCAGTTTCCGCAGTCTACACATGGAACGCCTGGGACCATGACCCCCCCCCCCCCCCTTTTGGCGAGGAAAACGGTTGCATTTTCTGACTCAGGCTTTCCCAAGTAATAATATTAAAATAAACTTACTTGCACAATTACACAGTAACCTACCATTTCAATTACACAGTGCCTACTTACTGTTACACAATATCCTAAAAGTGACAATATAATACAACAACAATAATAATAATACTAAACTTAACTTATAGAAGCACAGAGCCAGAGGTTAATGCCCATTTCCTAGTAAATCTTTCTATGGTATTGTTTTTAATACATATATATCTTTTTCTGTCTCATATTTATTTTTGACCTTTAGCTTGAGACCAGCTATATTTGGAAGCATTCCAGACCTTATACAAATCCCAAAGATATGCCTTAGCAATCAGTAACAAATAGTTGAGTAAGGGGCATTTAGAGGTTATTATTCCTATCAATACGTCTTGCAGAGTAAGGTGAACAAATTCCTTTGTTAAAGAATAGTAATAGGATTCGAACTGTTTCCACAAAAGCTGGGAGTACAGACAATGGAAGAAGAGATGAGGTAGCATTTCTGGATCTGATTCACAGAAAGAACATTTATCAACTGCAATATACCCTGCCTTATATAATTTGCTGTTAGTGTATAATATAGAATTAAGAATCCTGTACCACAGGCGACCCAAGCTCACAATGCGAGGGGTTAGTATTGTGTTGTTTTTTTTCTTTTACTTTTATGCGAACGTTCAGCGAAACGTTACCTGTGACATATACTATTACCCGACAATAGAATTGGACCACGCTAAACATGACCCAAGCCTTGCAGCCTATGGGGGTGTTGTGTTGCAATGGTTGGAAGGTTTGAATCTATAAAGGTTTGTATGGGAACAAAATGGTTTGCTGGGAAAGTCAATTCTGCTTATATTTTGTGAAAAAATGTACTTACCCTGTTGCTGTGTTGTATTTTTTTGTTGTTTGCCAGCCCCTCAAGCCGATCTAACGCGATTTCGGCAAGTTATTGTTTGGTGGGTATCCACTGCTAAAAGAAACACAATGCCGCACACTGATTTCCGGCGAGCCCGCTGCTCGAAGCGAATAAATCCACTGAAAACTCAAGTCCTCCATAGAATTGAAGAAGAGATGTTGAAGGTCCGTGTCAGTTCACTCGGTACTCAATTTGGTCCACAACGCCTTTCCTACGATACATTTATTTCAAGATTGCTTCACTCGCAACTTCAGATATAGCCTCGTCCAACGTGAATGGGACACTCACGCAGTTCACATAGTACATTGAGCAACTATTATTTGCCCGACCAGGGGTACTCAGCAATGATTTGTCAACACGCAAACCAAAATGCTTCCAGGGTACCCTCATGCTTTATTAAATGCTTTGTCAAACCCACCAAGAGCCGCATATGTTTCCATCAACAAACAAGAACTTGCCGGACGGAAGAATTTCTCCCACTGCTACCAGTTTACCCTCACAGTGTTGGAGGTTTGATAACAGCCTACAAAACATATCCGAATCAACTGCGATATCATCCACACCCAGATGGACAGCACGTGAAAAACCAGCAAGATTCGGTATACCATGCACGAATGTCATCACAACTTAAAAGTTGTGATCACATCACACACAACAATCTTCTCTTTTGTTGATTATCGCAGATTCCGCTTACTACTAAAGTGAACATCATATGAAAGCATGCTGGTACTTTTGCGCTTGCGTAGTCAAAACAAGCAGCGAAGGTCCGGGCTCCAGGCATCACATGTCATCATAATGTATCTCACCATATCACAAGTAATCACTTGATATCACAAGGAATCACAAGTAATCTCTTGATATCACAAGGCATCACAAGAGATCACAAGGCATCACTGCAAAAGCATTGCTGCGTAACAACTAAACACTTAATCATTTAAATTCTCTACTACAGAATGATATAACTTTTATAGTATTTAACCAATGGTTATGAATATTGTTATCATTAAAATCCCCTGAAGAGTGAGTGGCTTGTCGGGATGAAAGTGTAGTTTTTTTTTTCTATTTTCATTATATATGTGTGTATAAAAGAAGTGATTTAGAAATACATGAAACAAGAAATATGAGTGATAGGAACCGACGTTTCGGTGCATCTTGCGCCATTATCAAGGTTACATAATTAATGATAAAAAGCGGTTTGTAAAAAGGCTAAGTTGAAGCGAATTTGCATAACATAGCGGCAAGCTAATTACTTAAATACTTTAGCACGAAGAGAATCGGACTGCACATTCAATGTTGGTTTAAGCTCTTGAATATACAGCATTTCATTAACAAGGCAGTCAAATTTGCTTAAGCTTACGGCTAGTAAACACGGGTTGAATGGTCTTTCCCACCTTGCTGCTAAGATCTCTAAGTTGCCGTTTGACAGACACTGCAGCATCCTGATCTTTATAGGGGATAGCTATCCGGCTGACGTCATCGGTATGCTGTTTAGACTGGTCCGCTGCGACTATGCTGCAGTGTCTGTCAAACGGCAACTTAGAGATCTTAGCAGCAAGGTGGGAAAGACCATTCAACCCGTGTTTACTAGCCGTAAGCTTAATCAAGATCTAAGCCTGCGTGAGCCCAAGCCCAACATTGTAACCCAGCAATGCGTTGTTTATTTATTCAAGTGTGACCTGTGTGATGCAGGTTATGTTGGGTATACAAAGGGCCACCTTCACACGCGCGTTGAGGGACACCGTCAAAAGACGTCATCAATCTGCAAGCATTACTTCAAAGAACACAACACTGCTGTTCCGAACAATTTCTTAGCACGTTTCAATGTAATCAAGAAATGCATGAACAAATTGAACATGAGCATGAACAAGAGCTTAAACCAACATTGAATGTGCAGTCCGATTCTCTTTGTGCTAAAGTATTTAAGTAATTAGCTTGCCGCTATGTTATGCAAATTCGCTTCAACTTAGCCTTTTTACAAACCGCTTTTTATCGTTAATTATGTAACCTTGATAATGGCGCAAGATGCACCGAAATAATGGCGCAAGATGCACCGAAACTCGGTTCCTATCACTCATATTTCTCGTTTCATATGTGTGTATGTGTGTTTTTAACCCTCCCATTAATTTTCACGTGAATTCATTGGCTACTTTACATCACATGGCGGACAGTTATCGTGCAATAACCCCGATTTGATTTGAGTTGATAGTTTGTGAGCGGTTCAAGTACGATTTGAAAATTTCGATATCAAACAGACAGTGACTCAGATATCATGGACATTGACCATCCTCTTTATAGTCACGAAGTGCTCTACTCGAAATTAACAGTTGTACTGAGCAAACCAAGAAGAGCAACCTAACTTCAAGGTATTGGCAACTCAATAAGGATGTAAGGAAAAGTGCTAAGAAAGACAAGAAGGCATTCTTCGATACTCTCGCCACAGAAGCAGAGAGTGCAGCAGGACAGCGAAATATGAAAAGGCTATACGACATAACCAGAACAATGTCGGGTAAGAGAAGCAGACCACCAGAGCCAGTTAAGAACAAGGACGGAGTTATCATCACTGAAGAACAAGAGCAAAGAGCGAGGTGGGTGGAGCATTTCCGAGACATATTGAATAGACCACCTCCCACAGAAATGCCAAACAACACTGCAACTGAAGAGCGCTTACTCAATGTTACTATTAACCCTCCATTTAAAGCAGAAATTGAGCGAGCGTTGAAGCAGTTAAAAATAGGAGATGGTATCCCCCCTGAAGCTCTCAAAGTAGACCCAAAAACTACAACAGCCATGCTACACCCGCTTTTTCTCCATATCTGGGAGACAGAGAGGATTCCAACCAAATGGAAGAATGGTTATCTTGTCAAGCTGCCCAAAAAAGGGGATCTGGGGCTCTGCAAGAATTG
Source organism: Catalaphyllia jardinei (assembly GCA_022496165.2). Taxonomy (NCBI): domain Eukaryota; kingdom Metazoa; phylum Cnidaria; class Anthozoa; order Scleractinia; family Caryophylliidae; genus Catalaphyllia; species Catalaphyllia jardinei. The sequence goes on along the minus strand of JAEMPF020009773.1, from coordinate 26,315 downwards.
GAGAGGAATCATGCTCCTCTCAGTCCCCAGCAAGGTTTTCTACTGAATTATTCTTGAGAGGGTGAAACATGCCCTAGACCGCAAATTGCGCTGTGAACAGGCAGGGTTTAGGAAAGACAAATCCTGCACTGATCATATTGCACCCCTGAGGATAATAATCGAACAATCTACAGAATGGCAGACTCCATTATACAGGAACTGTATCGACTTCGAAAAAGCATTTGATAGCATTGACAGAAACGTCATCTGGCAACTCATGGGTCACTATGAAGTTCCACCAAGATTTATCAAACTGATCCAGGAGCTTTAAGAAGTCTCGTCCTGTCAAGTTATCCACAACGGGAAGCTGTCAGAGCCTTTTGAAATGAACACGGGGGTCTGACAAGGCTGCTTGTTGTCACCAATGATCTTTATAATGGTTGTTGACTGGATCATGAGAGAGGTAGAGAGTCAGGGAAAAACAGGTATACAATGGACACTTACAACTCAACTCCATGACCTGGACTTTGCAGATGACATGTCTTCTATCTCAGAATCTGCAGCATATGCAATTCAAGACCAAGCACCTTGCACTAGCTGCTGAGAAGAAGAAGAAGAGGAGCTCAAACAAGCCAACATCACCTGGAAAAGAACAGTCGCAAACAGAGTCAGCTGGCGTAGTACAGTGTCCACCCTTTGTTCCACGAGGAACCCAGTGGTCTAACTACTACTAACTACTACTCTACTCCAAATCTACACAAAGACAGTGTCCAGTTTTTTTCCAATTTTTCTGGCAATGTTTATTGACCTTAGTGGTTCATTGAAAAACTTTCAAATTTAAGATTAAAAGGACACCTGAAGGGACGTGAAAGTTGCTTTACAATCTCACGGTTTACAAGTTCTGCTAATTAGCTCGATTTAATCCGTTCTACCCCCGATTTTGAGTATTTCAAAGTAAATTCCATAATGAGATAAAAGCGGCTAGGTCATGCTATTTTAAGTAATTTTGTTAATTATGAGCTCTAAACTTTAAATTGGCAGAGCAGGGTCTTATTGGCAAAATCACAGCCACAAAAAAGGCGGGCCGACGTTTTTCAAATTCACTCAAATGCAATTCATTTCATTTCTGTGTTTTGTTAAAGTTCGTCTATGGTTTTGAGCCGTTATTTGGATATCTTAGCTAATTGTATGTCGACTCCTGCAGTTCGCATGAGAAAGATTGTTTAGCCTTTATTTATAGGTTAGCTTTGACAAGGATGTCTTTTAGGGATTTTCCTTTACGATATGATAGAATGGGTGGCTCCTTGAAGATATTTCTTAGCTGTGGTTGGTTCTGTATCAAGTGCCATTTCCCCATTTCTATCCTTGGGGCATGTGGCAAAGTTTCTAATGTTTTCCTCAAAAGTGAGGAATTAGTTCTGAGGAGTCTTACTCTTCTCCTTTAATGAAGCCTTTCGTGACGCCTGGTGGTTTGCACGAGTGGAAGTTCGTGTATTGAAAGGTCTCTGTGGGTTTGAAATATGTTCGCACATCTAGTATAGATTCTCTAGGAAGGAGGAGGAATCTGTTCTCTTTGTACACTATTGTGTCCAAGAAAATCGTCTCTTTTTCTGATATTTCAGCCGTGATGTTGATTGTAGGGTGAAAGCTGTTTGCCTTAAGGAGAAATGCTTCTATTTTGTCTCTGCTTGTGTCCCACATTGAAATGATGTCATCAATAAATCTTTGCCAAAATATAGGCGTAGTGTTACTTTGTCTCAGTATTGTGTTTTCTATTCTGGCCATGAAAATATTAGCGAATGCTATGGCCATTTTCATGCCCATCACTGTTCCATGGGATTGGAGGAAATCTTTTCTGTTCAATTGGAATGAGTTTTCTTGTAGCATCATGCTGAGCATTTTAAATACCTGGTGGGGATGGGGGATTCCCCCGATAGAATTCTTCATATGCTCTGCATACAGTGTTAGTACCCTCCTCTTGTGGTACACGTATGTTAGTATAGAGACTGGTGACATCCATTGAGACTAGAGCGGTGTTGGGAGGCAATTTTGTCTTCTCTATAAAGTTAATGAAGTCTGTTGTATCCTTAAGATACGAGGGTTGTACTTTTGCTATAGGCTGAAGGAGATGATTGACAAAAGCTGAGATACGTTGTGTAGGGCCATCGCACCCTGATATTATAAGTCTTCCGACTGGGATCGGTTTGTGAATCTTAGTGTGTAGAAAACCAGTATTCTAGGCGGGTTTGGCATAAGGGATAGCCATTTTGCCATCATGTCATCAATATACCCTTCTTGAAGCAGTGACTAGATCACTCGCTGTACGTTTTTGGCTGTAGTTTCAACCATAGGTTCTTCTAAGGGTCGGTAGTTGTTAATATCATCAAGTGGGACTTGACCCTCGCGTATTTTTTGTTCTCTGTTCATTATGACGGTTGTGGTTCCCTTATCAGTATAATGTTTTTGTCATGTGAAACTTCTCTGAGAGCACATCACTCTCCGTGTGACAGATTGTCTTTCGGTTTCTTAATGTCTATTGTAGCTAGCTCAAATTTGACTTCTTCTAAGAAGGTTTCTAATGCTACGGAAGCTTGGACTGGTGGGTTCCAGTCTGACTTAACGTGGAATGGGTGAGGTTCTCTTTCTTGCCCTAAAAGATATATTGGAGGCGCATTCTTCTAGCAAATTCATTAAAATCTGCGAGTAATTGGCGCCTGATGAGGTCATCTCTCGTTCCAGGCACTGGAACAAATTTTAAACCATGCAATATTAAGGTGATTTGTTTATCTGTCGATTGTGTGTTTGACAAGTTTTTGATATGTTCTTTGAGTGACTCAATAGTGTTCCGGTACTTTTGTTTATTTTGGTAATTCCTCCTTTCTTTTCTTTTGCAGTTTTTCGTGGCTTTGTTGTTTTGTTTGTTTTTTTGCCCCCTCTTCCCTTACTTCTAAAGGGTCAGATAAGACAATTGCATAAGCTTCACTCTGTTTATTCTTTGCTTCAGACCTTAGTTTTTCCAGCAGTGTGTGGCTAATCTTGGATAGAATGACTGAGGCTAGCTGATCTACATTCTGGTTCTTAACAATTCTCTCACTAGCCGGCAGCTGTTTTCTACTAGAAGACTGCTTATTTACAAAGTTGCTCTTTCGAGACTTTGCTTGCTCAGGTTTTTGAAGCTTAATTGTGAGTCTTTCAATGTGTCTGTGGTGGAATTTCACCAGTGCTCCAACAAGAGCCTGTTCGGCTTTTTTCCTAATCGAGCCTATTTCCGTCTTGAAATCTTCATCGGGCATAATGTTAGCCCGCACGTTATATCTTAGTGTCTTAAGACAAGTCCCTTTCTCCAGGTGGTTTTTAGGAAAACCCATGGAGTTGTTTGAGCTATTGATTTTCTCTTGGATAGAGTTAAGCTCTTCTTCTTGGCAGGATCTTTTTGCGCCGTAGCTGGTCTCGGTTTTGGCAGACTTGTCCTCTCAATGGGTTTTCTGCCCAAACTCGGTGGCTTGAGGTGCTCGGTTTCACTATAGACCGCTTAGCTTCATGTTTGTCGCTGATCCGAGGTTTTGGTTTCTGTAGTTGAGCACTTGATATGTCGTCTTCAGGATCGTTCGGGTCTTCGGACAGAAGATTGTCCTCATCTTGTGCGGTTAGATCGTTAAAATCTGTCTGCATATCATCGGTTTCTTTGGTAGGTTCTTGCTCCTTGATTTCAACTAAGAAAGCACCACTGTTGAGTTTATCTGCCATTATTATGCTGAGGCAAGACTGCAGTTTCAATTCTCAGTGAATCTCGTCAGTTGCCAGTTGGTGTTCTATCTTCATTCTTTTTCATCATCCCAAAGAAGTCAAGGCTTCCAAGTTCTCTTAGTTCTAGTTCCAGTTCCCCATTCCAAAATGCTGAAGCACACTGCTTTTCTCCATATTCTTAGAGAGATAGAAAAAATTATACCGTGCGCTGTAAGGTTCTTGGTCGTTGAATTCTGCCATCTTATTCATAAGATCATTCACAGTTATCTGCTTGTCATCGTTTTCCTTAAGATATTTTGCAACCTCCAAGAATGCCTTTTGCCTAGAATTATAAGTTGGCCTGCCCTTCTTTTGTCATTTGCTTCCTTTAGTTTGAGAAAGCGGTACTTGCTTCCCCGTCCGAAAATTGGTACTGCAAACTTTGTGATAAATTGCACCTGCTGCAATGAGATCTTAGGAAAAAGATATTGTGCCATGCACTTTCTTAGCCCAACCGTCTCTTCGCTCCTCCCAAATTCGGTTTAAAGTGGTTTGAAAATCTAATGTTCTAACAGGCAAAAAATCATGTCCTCTTTTGTTTCCTGTAAGATTAGCAGGCTGGCTGCAAAATAAACATTGTTCACCAAAATCAAATGTTGGTTCACTGGAACGCAGGGTACGACTTGCACTTAGAGGCTGTTTTTTCATCAGCCATATGTTTCTTGATGTAGGAACAAATAACCTTTACATGACAGTATTTTTGCCTGCATTTTTGATGTACACGCTGTTCTGCAAAAGTTTGAGTGTGTCGCCACATAGTTTACTTGCAAGTAGTGTGCTCAGCCCATGGCTGCACAGGTATTAAAATAAAATAAATCTCATGCAAAGCAAGGATCAGCCACACCCCCTGCCAATTGTGCTTAATGAATGAAACTCAACATAAAACACGACAATAAGATTTTATAGCGGTTGTGTTAGTCGTTGAATGAAAATATAATCATGAAACATACAAACTACCATCTGGTAACTACAAACCATAAACGAGCAGGGATGAATACCTTTGTAACTACTGTGCCAGAGCTATCAATAGCACTCTGCACTATTTGAGATTATCTCTCACTAGTTGTGCAGACTTCACTGCACTCAGTCTGTAAAAACTCTTCCCTGGTAAGGCCCTTGTGCACAGTACATTAGTAAGAGGTTATAATTTTCTCAATTTTTGTGGTAAAAGAGATATCATGTGGTGCATGTTCCTATGATATCCATGTTTGTCATGAGACAATGTAGTTTGCAATGTAGTTTAACTTACTGTATCAAGAAAAATAGCCTTTTCCTATATATTTGCACATTGTGTCTGCTTGATTGAGATTGCCTTTATTCTAGAATTTTTCTCTCATTTCAAGTTTCATTTCCATGTTGTTTTGTAATTTTTAGGTGACTACACAGACTTTTATTCATCCAAAAACCATGCAACAAATGTTGGCACAATGTTTAGAGGGAAGGACAATGCTCTCATGCCAAACTGGTAAGGATCAATGTGTCATAAAATAGTCAAAGATTCATAAAGCATAAGGTTGTTGGTTGGTACAAAATGTAAACACCCCATGTGAACTTGAACCCCCCTCCTGGAGTCCTTGTATATATTGTGACTTTGTCACACACATTTTCTCGTGCTTTGTGCCAGTTACGGTATTTACTTTTAGTTTTGATTGGTTGACTGGATTGCCTATGTCCTACTTGTGCTTGGCCAAGGTGATGGTTTTAGTTTTATAATACTTAAATGAAATTAAAACTGCTTGACAAACCTTTTTGCATTACCTTCAGGATAATGTGAATAATATTTATTACCATCAAAGTTATTACTTTCACTGGCATGGAATGGGTCTAAATGTGTCACATGACCGAATATTCCCCACCTAAAACTGGGGAATATCTGAGAATATTTCCCAATTATCAAAACTGTGTGTGCTGTAAAAATGCAGTAACCTCCAATCCATTTGGGGCAAAAATATGCACCGACATTTGTCCTTATACATTAAGTGCTCAAAGAAGTGAACAATTTTCCAAGTAAAGCTGCATGCTCTCGGAAAACTATTTGCTGACAAATATCTGCAGACAAATATCTGTACATTTTCTCAAGCAAAATGGCTATTGTTTATAATGTTTGGTTTTGAATTTATAAAAATACACTTGATTGCAAACCTCTCTATTATAAAGTATTAAATTAATGTGAGAAGTATTAATATTACAATTGCTACAGTACTATCATTTAAAGATAATAAGTTATTTATTAGAACTCTGAGTAGCAAGCATATTGTTTCACAGTTTAACAGTTGACCTTTCAGTTGTAATTATCGATGACATGTTATACAAAATGCTGTATATTGATGAATTGTAAAACTGGAAGTACACCAGTAGATTTCTTTGCCAAACATTCAAGACAATTTAAATATTAACAACAGAGGGATGCCTGCACTAATCCTGTTTTTCGGATGTGTCGAAAACGAAGACCCACTGGTCTAAAATGAAGACCCACTGGTCTAAAAGAAAGACCATGTAGTCCAAAAGGAAGACCCTGTGCTCTAAAACGAGGAACCTGTTGTCTAAAACGTAGACCCACTGGTCTAAAATGAAGACCCTGTGGTCTGACCCTGTGTTCTAAAACAGAGGCCCACTGGTATAAAGTGAAGACCCTGTGGTCTAAAATGAAGACCCTGTGGTCTAAAACAAAGACCCTGTGGTCTAAACCAAAGACCCACTGGTCTAAAAGGAAGACCCACTGGTCTAAAACGAAGACCCTGTAGTCTAGAACAAAGACCCTGTGCTTTAAAACAAAGACCTTCCGGTCTAAAACAAGGATCCTGTGGTCTAAAACGTAGACCCACTGGTCTAAAACAAAGACACTGTGGTCTAAAACGAAGACCAACTGGTCTAAAATAAGACTCTGTGGTCTAACACGAAGAACCTGTGGTCTAAAACAAAGACCCCATGGTCTAAACCGAAGACCCACTGGTCTAAAATGAAGGCCCTGTGGTCTAGAATGAAGACCCGGTGCTTTAAAACGAAGACCTTCCAGTCTAAAACGAGGAACCTGTGGTGTAAAATGTAGAACCACTGGTCTAAAACGAAGACCCTGTGGTCTAAAACGAAGACCAACTGGTCTAAAATGAAGACCCTGTGGTCTAAAACAAAGACCCACTGGTCTAAAACAAAGACCCTGTGATCTAAAACAAAGACCCTCTAGTCTAAAACGAAGACCCAGTGGTCTAAAATGAAGACCCACTAGTCTAAAAACCTCTTTTTCTTAAGGTGATTCCTGAGTTTTGCATTGTGCATTCCTACTGAGCACGATTTTTGCGTCATCAGCGTGCATGCATGAGCGCATGCGCGTTCAAAACATAAGAGATTTCCCTCAAACTAAGCTCAAAAGCAAGATAAAAGCTCTTTTTCTCTTAAACAAGCACAGGGACCCCACTTTTTATTCCAAATTTTAATCTTGTATTATAAAGTCAATTACACACACACAAAGACAACATTAGAAATAGTAACATTGATATAATAATAATAGTAATAATAATATATATCTATTACATAGGTTTAATTATCCATTTTTTAATAAAATATTCTTGTTTTGTAATTTTACTTTCTATGTCATACTTAATCTTAATTTTGGCTTTATACCCCCCGATTAGGGTTTAACTTCTTCTGCAGTCCCACAAGAACAATTTTCCAATAATTATGAAATAATTTAAAAGATCAAGTAAAGGGCATTTTTTTTCTGAAAATATCCCAAATAAAACATCTTTTAGGGAGAGGTGGATTTGATGTTTTGATAGTAGGTGCCAATATGATGCAAAATCTGTCCAGAATTGTCTAGTGTGAGAACAGTTATAAAAGAAATGATCTGAGGTTTCAGACTCAGTTTTACAAAACATACACAATTTTACATAATTTGGTATTTGTATAGAGAATAGAGTTTATAACTTTATATTGCAACAAAATTTGGTAATAAGAAAATTCAATTGATTTGATCGATTGTAAAATCAAAATCCTTCTGCAATTTGACAGTGACATTGGGATGTTGAGCCTTTCTGGAAACAAGCAGAGAATAGTAATCTTTTGATCTTTTCTGTCTAATATCGAAAGAGATATTTTTAAAAGTAAAAGAGGGAGATAGGGTTGATAATGGTGCATTTGCGGACCTTAGCTGTGAGGGTATAGAGTGTCGGAGACCTGCCAACTAAAGCAAATTGGTTTTGTTTATCTTGTTCAAGAGATGAGTAAAGGCAACATTTATATCCCAGTCAAAAGGAAGATCATGCGTGCAAGTGTACGTAATTCCTGCTTCGCGATAAGTTTTGAAATAGACCGGTTTGTTATCTATTTTTATTTCTTCATTGTTCCAAATAATTTTTTGATGATCCTTTTCTTCGGCAAAGGTATTGCGAAATTCTGACCACCATTGGAGAAGTTCATAGTAGAATGGAGAGGGTAAGTTAAAATCTTGACATCAAAGTTGCAGCTGAGAAAGAAGATACCCCCAACGTGTTCTAACAGATAAAGAAAATATCTCTTCCATATAGCACTTGAATCATTAAATACTCTCTGTAGCCATCCTAACCTCAAAGATCTAATCATGCAATCAACATCTATCATTTTTAAACCACCCCTCTCATACTCATTTATTGCAGACACACGAGTTACTTTATCTACACCGTTCCACAGAAACTTGAAAAGTAATCGATTCGGTGTTGGCAATATAGAGCAAACATAAACAAACTTAGAGATCAAGAAGGATTTGATTATTGTTACTTTTCCATAAAGAGATAGACCTCTCGAAGACCATATATTAATAAGGTTTTTGATACTGTCAAGCCTTTCAATAAAATTCTTCTCTTTTAGAAGTTTCGGATTGTATGTAAAATAAACTCCTAAAGCTTTGATCGGGGTTTTAGGTCACTTGATGCTAAATGGTTCTTCAATTTTTCCTCTAAATGAACCAATCCACATACCTTCCGTTATTGAAGAGTTAATATTGAGGCCAGAAATATTTTGAAAAATCTCCATCAGTTTAAAGAGTGATTTTGCAGAATCAACATCAGCTAATGTTGCAGTTGTATCATCGGCATATTGCAGAACTTTTGTTTCCTCTTTTCCAATAACAATACCTTTAATATCTGGGTCCTGTCAAATGGCAATTGCCAGAATTTCTACCGCAATTACAAAAAGGTATGGAGATAAAGGATCTCCCTGTCGAACACCATGTTCAAGTGGGAAGAAGTTTGATGTTAGGCCGTTGTTTATATGATACAGCTTTTTATGTCTTTGTAGAAAACTCTAACCCAGCGAATGAAGTCTGGTCCAAAATTGAATTTCTCGAGACATTTTATGAGAAAACCCCATTCGACACCATCAAAAGCCTCCTGGAAATCGATAAAAATCATTAAACCAGGGATATTTTCCGTTGCAGTGAAATCCATAATATCGTAGATAGATCGTATTGTTTTGCCTATAAAACGGTCTTTTACATATCCAGTCTGATTTTGATGGATTATGTCGGGTAGAACAGTTTTTATCCTCCATGCAATTGCTTTAGTCATAGTTTTTGTATCCACATTTACAAGAGAGATGGGGCACCAATTTTCTAGAAGCGAGCGATCTTTCCCTTTTTTTCAATTAGAGTGATGACAGCTTGTTTTTGAGAGTTAGACATCTCACCTTTTTCAAAACATTCCTTGGCACATTTAATAAAACTATCCTTGAGAGCTGCACAGAAGGTTTTGTAGAATTCAATGGGAATACCATCATTCTCAGGAGTTTTGTTTAGATCAAAGCTGTTTAGTACACAAAAGCATTCCTATTTTATAAATTCAATGAGAACAATATCTGCAATAACTGAGAAAAAATTTGGCAGAAATCTATGGCTACTTTTTTGGCAAATGAAGTAAATGCTACAGATAGAGAGGTAACGGGCCCAATAGAGCAAGTCCAAATTATCTTTTCTTTAAAGGTATTAAAATATCAATTAATAATGCAGGGTATTTGAAGCCATTTTTTCTGGGACGTAGATTAATAAGCAATCAAAGAAAGTCGAACTCTGTCAGATTTAACACGCCACATTGAAAAATAATCAGGCTTATTTGTTGCGCACTGAGATAACCAAACGTCACCTAAATAACCATATTTGTCAGCATTGTGGCATGAAAACAAGCACGGTGACCCTCTCTTTTTATTATGTTTTTAACATCCCCTAGTATTGTAATGACACCATACCAAGTTTCATCGGAAATCTATGGCGGGTTCTTTTACTTGAGAATCACCTTAAGGGAAAGACTTAACTCTACACTAAACTACTCTCATTTCTGTAGCGCATAAATTAAAATGTCATCTGAGCACACAACAGACTTGACAGCTACTTTATCTCAGTCGGTACAACATGTGTCAAATTGCTTAATGCAATTAAATTCCAACAGTGTAGAAATATACGCTTCAGTGACGATTTGGTATATCTTGTTGTCACCAACATTCTACATGTATTAATTTTTTCAAATGCATGTCAGAAAATTAGGATGAGGTGACTTCATTACTTTGCTGTACTGTCCTTGTCATATAAAGGCGTAAAGGTCAACTGTGTGTGACTCGCAAATTTATTCATCACATGGTATAAGAATTTGATTTTGCCTGGAAAATTACATTATCACTCTCAAATGCATCCCTGCATGCACTGAGGAAGACAAAGACGAAGACTCGCAGGTCTAAACCTAAGACCCACTGGTCTGAAACCTCTTTTTCTTCAGGAATAGACCATACACTAAGCTAAAGTGCTCTCATTTCTATAGTGCATAAATTAAAATGTCATCTGTGCACGCAACAAAGGCCGCAAACAGTTTTCAGTTACTTTTAAATTATTTCCATCGGTACAGCATGTGTCAAATTGTGTAACGCAATTAAATTCCAACACTGTAGAAATATTCATTATTATTGATAATTTTGTTATATTTTGTCGTCACCAATATTCTGTTTTTTCAAATGCATATGAGAAAATTACTTTGCTGTACTATCCTTGCCGTATAAAGACGCAATGGTGAACTTTGCATGACTTTCAAATTTATTCAACACTTGTCTTTGTTTAAGATCACAGGATCTTTGTTTTAGACCACAGGGTGTTCATTATAGACCAGGTGGTCTTTGTTTTAGACCACATGCAGGGTCTTCAGTTTAGACCAGTGGGTCTTAGGACTTCAGTCTTCGTTTTTGGGTTTTCATTTTCGACACATCCCTGTTTTTCTTCATGGTCATTCTTTAAAAGTTCAATTTTACAGTGTCCAACTGTTATAATATTATAATTAATAATGTAACATAAAATAGAGTAGATCCCAATACATGGACAGCTGCTACATTGTAGATTAAAGGTGACATTAAATGTAAACCTGGCAGGGTTCATTTACCAGTTGGATATCATGGTAGAGCATCTTCTGTCATAGTATCGGGTACTCCAGTGAGACGCCCCATTGGACAGACCAGGCCTGATGACAGTAAGTACTATTACACTTTATATTTCCTTCTAGTTTAGGTTATACACCTGTACTGTTATTGGAGAGAGGTCAGCTTGGGGGTGCAGAAAATCAAATATTGATTTTTTTTTTAATAACATGACTGCATTGTTTCAATTATTTTAAACAGTAATGTGACTTGTTTATCCATGCAGTTTATTCTATATTATAATGGCATAAACTTAGCCTGATGCATTTGACTGCATAGAATAATAAGAATTAAGCAGCTGAAATGTGCTGATCTTAAGAAGTTATTTCTACCCTTAGACATGGGTGTCCTATTTTAATTTACATTGTTATGTGGAAACTAATTGGTTTAACCCCCAGTCCTCAGTAGAAATTAGGAATTCTTTTTGTCTTAAGGTGGCTTACTATAGTTTTTCCAAGGTGGGGTCTACAGGCCGATTTTAAGAAAACGTGATTTAACCTACTAGTGCCCAGTCTCATTGGGTACTTGGTTGCTCATTTTGGCTGTTTGTTGACATTTTAATTGTTCAACTTTCACAGACAGAATGGTAAAGACTTCAGCAAACAGTAAATAGTGAAGGGAAAAACAGCTTGGAACCTTTTTCAAAAGAGTTAAAAGTTGTGCTCTTATGCTCCATCAAAACTGTAGTAAGCCACCTTAATGGGTATGACTACTGAGGAAGCAAGTTTTCATACTGAATAACTATATGTATCTACACAAAGAATGCATTCACAATGCTGGCACTGCATAGTGCACATGCAGGGTTTTTGGCATGTTAATTTAGTAATAGTGAACATGTGGTGTAGTTTATCACCACAATTCTCTATCCAGTGGCATCCAACTGGCATGCAAGAGGCCATGGGAAGGTTAGAATTCTCATATTACCCTGAAAGTTAAATTTCTATTAGTCTTTCTCATTTCGTTCACCAAAGTTAAAATGTGTGATCTAATTTCTTTCTTCTATCTACAATTATTATCACGTCTTCAGAAATATTACTTTCAAGCCATCTTTGAAAGTCCGGAGAATCCCAGAGCAAGGCTCCTGCTTGACAGGAGAACAATTTCGGCTAGAACAGTTTCTCTAATAAGCATACTTTACAAATTGTTTACACTTTACTACACTGGAACTAATTATACATACATATGAAAAAGGAAAATGGCATTTTTAAACTGTCATGGAATTTTCTAGTGATACCCTTGAAATTGCAAAGTAAATCTGATCGTAGCTGTGCTTTAAATGAGTACTGGTAAGGTTTTTTGGTGAATAGTGTGCTTGTGCAGCAGTTACTATTGCCATTCTCTGAGTTTTCCAAAGTAAGTAATTATAAGTAACAATAGAATATACTTTGTGAGTTAATCAGCACAACAAATATCCAACTTGACAGTCTCTTGCAAACACCTCATGAAATCAACCATATTTTTCTAATAGTCATTGATGGCAAACAAAGATCTCAGCTCTTGAAAGTCATCTTCATGATCAACTGATCAGATGAAAGGTTGCGTGAAGATTAAGGTCAACATAAAAGGCAAATTTCTATGGTACTGAGTGACTTGTTGATGCATATTTTTAATAACCCTCTGTAATTTCGGAAGTAGCTTTAGCCTGTATGAGAAAAACTTATAGGGCCTCTCTGGAGGAATATTGAGAGCCGATGTTTCTTAATTGAGCCTCTCAAGCAATCTTGTTGTGGTAAACTATAAAGATGTGAAACAACTATTTCGGATAACCTGTGATAATATGTTGTGACATGTACATGGGGTGACAATCTCATTATTCAAGCTCTCGCAGACAGAATCTAATTCAATCCACTTGTTGCGATAAGCAATTATTTAGGTCACATAGGTGAATAACCCTTTGTATCAGTATATTAAGTACCATTCAACTTTATACCAATTTGTAAGGAAATGTCAGTTACAAGTAACACAGTTTTGATGTTGTCTGAAACTAACTCTTCTCTATCAAAAAAGAATGATTTGAATTAAAACTTCATATACAACGCACCAACATGAAAAAAATTTCTACAATTTTTTAACCAACCTCATTTGCAAGAGAAAACAAGTTTGTTAAAATCACATATTTGCATTCAGTTACCTAGTTACATATAATACCTAACCTACAGTAGCTACACACGTGTATGTAGTACGTTTTGTTTCATTATATTCTTTTGTGAGATGATGAGCACTTAAGGAAGTTCATGCCCAAAATGTTCCCAGGTACAGATTGCCACACAGAAAAAAATACATACACATACATAATTTATTTACCTCCCCAATGGGGCTTTTCAGGAACAATTATTTCAATACAATTAAAATTAATTAAATTTACAACATTGTCTAAAATTTGTAATCAATAAAAATTCGAAAATGAAGTTTAAGAAATATTTACAAAATTGTCTAAAAGCTTATTCTTTAAGATACGTTTAAAAACTTGAACCGAACGGCTTGATTTAAAAAGGGAGCCTAAATTGTTCTTAAGTCTAATAGTTCTGTAATAAAATATTCTTTGTCTTGAGGCTGTTTTAAAAAGAGGTATGTTGAGCTTTTGGCCACTCCTAGTTGTACGCTTGGTAACTTGCTTGCGGGTAATGAATTGTGATGTCAGATATTTGGGGGCATGTCCGGAAATGCATTTAAAAGCCATGATAGCTTGGAGGTAGTATAGTTGGTCCTTAATGGGTAACCAAGACAAACTTTTTAAGTGGGGAGTTACATCATCATACTTTCTCGCGCCACTGACAGTTTGACATGCGAAGTTCTGCACAGCCTGCAATTTCCGTATATTTTTCTCAGTCTTGTTTGCCCAGATGTTCAAGCAGTAGTATAACTTACTGAAAACTAAAGCGTTTATCGCAGTTAACAACGATGTTCTGTCAAGACAGAATGGCTAATTTGCGCAAGGCGTGCGATACATTCCGATACTGTGGTCTTAATATGATCATCAAATGTCAAGTTCGAATCCAGAATCTAACCGAGATCTTTGGCTGATTGTACAGGGGAGATGTCCTTTCCCAACAAAGACAGACGAAACTCGTGAAGCTTCGAAGTCATCTGTTGGCTCCCGAAAACAATTAATTTTGTCTTGTCTGGATTTAGTAATAGCCGATTTCTGAAGCACCAGTTGTGCACCCCGAGTACATGTAGGTCTCCGTTCATCTCCTCAACAATCCGTTGGGTGTCTTGTAAATAAAAAGAAACAAACAATTTTGTATCATCTACATAGCATTCAGTAGAGCAATTCCGTGGAGTTTCTGGTAGACCATTAACGTACAGTATATGTATTAAATAATAAGGGGCCCAGGATGCTACCCTGAGATACTCCATATTCAATTGGTATTGGATCGGAAACAGTGGAGTGAATTCATACAACTTGATATCTATTTGCGATAGCTGTTAACCCATTGACGCCTGAATGAAATTGCCCGCGACCCACCCCTCATTCCCTGGCGTTTTTTTAGAGTATTTCAGAGCGAGCGAAAGCACAAAAATAAACCATATGCGCAGTAACCACAGACACAAGATCAGGTTTCAAGCTGTCGTTTATTTAGAGTCGAATGAATGAAGGGCCAAAATATTCAAAAATATTAACAAAAAGACCTCAACCTGATATGTAACACTAATAAGAAAGCAAGAAATTATAATATTTCTTTACCACGCGACAAAATGTCTAGCGAAAGCCGAGAAAATTGAATATGCAAAAATGATTTAATTATTGACTTCAGACGACAAAACGAAACCAAATACAACAGAATTTCCTTCCTTTGTACTATTTGGGCTGACATTTGAGAAAAAAACAGAAAATAAAAGCAAAGAACTCATCAAAAAATCAATCCGAAAACAAGAAATCGAATAATTTCTTCGCCGCGCAAATAAATTCCATTCCATTCCATTCCGACTATACTTGCTGAACCTTGTGAAGTCAATAAATGGCTCTTTGGGTTGCACAACGCAACTGACACAAACTTTGCTCTTCCTCTCTGGGTCAACAATTTCACTGGAAGGTTTTGACCTTAAATCCTTGGGCCAATCCTTTTCGGGCTCTTGTAACCAGGAGGGTGGTCCTGGACAATACCTCCAAACACTGGGATCCAACAGTGACTAAATTTCAATAACACAATTAGCAACAAATGGTTTCCATTGTGAGGCTGTGCCTCTGATCCAGTGTAAAGTTGAAGAATTGTCTGTCGAACAAACAATGCGGCTAATGGCACAATCGATTGCACCTTTGACATAGGCACATAGTCTAGCGGTAATTACAGCAGCCATTAACTCTAAGCTTGGAAGGGTAATCTTTCTTACAGGCGCCACTCGGGTCTTCAACATTACAAGACTGGTAGATGCCCTTTCATCTTCACGAACAACTCTCAGATAAACTGCAGAGGCATAAGCAACTTCTGACACATCACCAAATGTGTGTAGCTCCCCTTTAGGATTCTGACCTAATGGCAAATCAGTATAACATCTTGGAATGTGAAGGTATTCAAGTTCTGAAAGCTCCTGAATCCACTGATTCCATTTCAATGAGACTTCCATGGGAACTTCCTCATCCCATCCAACACCCTTGGTCCACAAACTTTGAAGAATTAATTTTGACCTCACTAAAAAGGGTGCGATTAGACCAATCGGATCAAATATCTTTGCAGCTAAAGACGCCACCTCTCTTTTAGTGTACACTGTCTTTGATCTTGATTTAACAACATCCACCTCAATTCCAAAGACAAAGTTATCATTTTTTGTATTCCAATTTAATCCTAATTGCCAGATTTCATACCATCGGGGCCTGGGTATGAGTCCGTGTATTATGGGATTAACAGCACAAAACCCATATAATCAGAAAGAGCACACTGAGCTTTACAAAATCCTTAAGTTTCGTGTTAATTGGGCCAATATTGAAGAAGATACAGCCATTCAAAAACTTAAAAATTTAGTAACAAATGTATCGATTGCCGGACACTTGTCTGGAAATCCATACATTTCTTTGCAAATTTTGAAGTTTTTGAATTGCTGTATCTTGTTCAATATTGGCCCAATTAACACGAAACTTAAGGATTTTGTAAAGCTTGGTGTGCTCTTTCTGAATTTATGGGTCTTGTGTTGTTAATCCCATAATACACGGACTTGTACCCAGGCCCCCACCGTATGAAATCCAGCAATGCTTTGGTGATTGGATGAGCTTCTGCTAGACCACTTTCCAGGTTGACAAGACTACATGTAACTGCTGCTCTGTCCCTCTCGGGTATGGCATCCATAAGCTCAGACAAATTGCTTGACCATTTTGTCAAATTAAAAGCAGCTTTTTGCACAAGCTCAGCAGCACTTTGCTGCAATTTCAATGTTTCCTGCACATTGTCTCTTCCTAAAGCAAAGTAATCAACATAAGTGTTCCTCAAAATTTCACTCGATGCAACAGGGAATGTTTCTTTACACCTTCTCACATGCTCTTGAATAGTGCCAATGGCAAGAAATGGACTAGAAACAACTCCAAATGTGACCCTTGTCATTTTGTAAATCTTAGGCGTGGCCTTGGGATCCAAATCTCTCCACAAATGCCAGTGTGAATCTCTGTCTTCTTCTTTTAAACGAGTCTTCAGAAACATCTTCTCTATGCCACTCATAATACCAACATAATTCTTTTGAAAACGCAGAAGAATTCCCACCAAATCTGGCTGTAATGCTGGGCCTGGCTCTAAGCAGCTGTTCAGAGAGACACCATTCTTATCTCTTGCTGATGTATCAAACACAACTCTTGTCTTGGTTGTCTGCATGTCTTCCCTAAGGATTGCATTATGAGGGAGATAGAACACAGGACGCCTATCTGTCGGTGTAATTTCATCACAAGGTACTTCCTCAGCAACACCATTTTCAGCATACTTGTTAATTGCTTCTCCATAGGATGCAGCTTTCATTGGCTCGTGGAGTAGCTTCTTTTGTAGATTGTACAACCTTCTTTCCGCTTGTCGGTAATTATCTTTCAAAGCAACGCGGTCTTCCTTCCATGGTAAGGATACTTCATAGCGACCATCACTGTATGTTAGCGTCTCTTTGAACTTCTTCAAGGTCACATCATCAGCATGAGTAGCAGAAGTTGAACTTTCAGCAGGTGTAATACCAATGGACTCCAAATCCCAGAACTTTTGAAGTGTTTCATTCAATTGTTCCTCAGCACCAATTTGAACATTCATAGACACAGAGCATTCTTGGTCATGACCACCTGTTGGACAACAGAAGACCCAACCCAAAGTTGTGGGAACTGCAACTGGCTCACTGGAACCCCCTTTTACAATGTCTCTTGTCACAAAGGAATAATAGAAATCCAAGCCAATAAGCACACCAATCTCCTGTTCCTCTCTAGGGAATTCTTCAGGAAATACTATGTTTTGAAGATGAGACCATCTTCTTGGATGAACTTCTACAGCTTCAGCTGGCTGGCATATTACTGGTGTAGTAAGAGCTTCAATACATTGAGGCTGTTGAGATTTATCAACAGGTGCTACAGTTAACACAATTCTCTTCCGCAAACTGCCCTTAGAGGCCCCTCCACCAAATCCAGAAACTGCAATTTTGACACTTCCCATTAAGGCCAAGCTCATCAATTACACTCTGCCGAACAAACGATGTTTGAGAACCAGGATCAAAGAAACATCTCACAACTTTTGAACTACCATTTGATCCACTCAAAGTGGCTGGTACGGTCTGTAGAATCACCTCTCCACCTGAGCTCACCGCAACAGAATTTGCCACAACTGAAGACGACACAGGAGGACTTGACGACGAGGATGGCAATTCCCGAGCCGATTCGACTTTGACTTCTTCCAAGTCGAGCTGAGTCATGATGCAGGAGACTGTGATGTCATACTAATTAGTTTCTTTTCTTAGTTTAAATAGTTTGGTGTTTTTTTGTTTTGTGGTTGTGTGTTTTTATTCTGTTCTGGCCTTCATCCTTAATTATTCATGTTATATCTCACTTTGTTCAGTAGTCACGCACCTCTTCGGAACCTCTAATTTTATTTGCTCCCGGAATCATCCACCTCTATTGTTTTCAGGACTAGGGCCATTGTTTCTGTTGTTTATTCTATTGTTTTCTCGGCCAATCCTGTTAGACCTTACGAGAGGTGCGTGGCGCCTCACTTTGTTACACTATTTATTGCCCAACTTCAGTTTATTTCTCATTGTACAACTGACAATGGATGATGTTTCATCCGAAACATGTCTTGATGAATTTCAAAAACATCGTATGGATCATCAAAGCGAATAATAAAATAATAATAATAATAATAATAATAACTTTATTCATATGCCAATTATAAAAATAGCAGTAATAAAACCACTAAGTAAGGACACAGCAAAATAATTTAAATAAAATAATAAATAGCCAAATATTAGTATACGAATAATTTACGTGAAATTTGTGGTCAGCAGAATTAGGCCAGGGCACCTTGATTCCCAGACTTTAAAAGACTGGGGGGGGGGGAGGAATAATCTGAGCCCAACGAAGACATTACTAAGAGTCATGCGCTGCAAACCAAGCAGTCCACACAGCCACCATCGTCCATTAACATTTCCAAAGCTAGTCCTCTAACTGCCCTCTTAAAACTCATAACACAGGTTCTAAATACCTAAGGGAATGTTTGCCATAACGAATAGAGTTAAATCTTGGATTAGTAAATTCTTTAACTCTTAAATTATACACTATATGATTTTTTGAGAATAAATCTTGTATATAACTTGGTGGTAGCCTAAATTTTACTTTATACACGATGTTCACGATATCTTGCAGTCTATGGTTCACTAGGGTGGGCAAATTAGCCCATTCTAACAACTGCTTATAGTTAGCGTTCCAGTCACAGAAAACTGTCCTAAGACCCCTCTCCTGGACACCCTCCACTTTTCTTGCATCACTTCCCCTACAAAAATGCCATACTGTACTGCAGTATGTCAAATAGGGCAAGACTGCAGCCTTATACAGCTGCAGCTTAGCAGTGGTTGGGATCAAGTTGCGCAACCTTGTCATTACTCCCACTCTCTGACTAGCTTTTTTGCAAATCTCACTTATATGGTCATTAAAAGTCAATTGAGAATCAATGTTTACACCTAATAATTTAATGTTTTGATAGTGGGAAACTTTATTACCGTCTATGTCAATATTGATATTGGTATCTTTTTGCTTGCTAAGGAACCTGGTTAATACAGACATCAAGGGGACATGCCATAGTGTCTGTAGGTTCTGGGTGTCCGTATTAAGCGGGCTCTAGGAGAAAACGTCTGGAACACATGTTTTATCAATATAATGACCAAAGCAGACAGTTTTTTTACGCAAAAACGTCGTTTAACAGTAACAAATTCATCCTAAAGAAACCTCTCAATCATTTATCATAGTGTCAGAGAAGAATCTTTTAAGTTTTGTACAGAGTATTGTTATTAAAACAGGCATGACAGTGGATTCATTTGAAAAGGTCTGTGACTGTACTGACGCTTTTAGTTTGCGACTCGCCAAGTGGACTGAATATTAGACAGGACCTTTGAAAGGTCATTCGCTGTTTCTGATAGGTTTTCACGGTTAAGATATTCAGTCACATCCTCCAGGATTACCATAGCTTCTTTTAGTGATTTGACTTTAGGCTCCTTCCACACAGCATTGACCTCAATAACATCCTCATCACTGTCGTCGTCTGGTGAATTCTGAGAAATGGATGCAGATAGACTGGAGAAAAAGTCCTCCTCCCGGTTAGCACTCATCTTGGTGCACATTGCCAGAGTAGTAGAATCTGCTTTTAAGGCTTCACCTGCTGAAGGTACATCTGTGCCAGATGCACAACTTGCATCGTGCAACAATGAATTCACCTGCACCAGTTCACTATCTTCTAGTTCCTGGAATGGATCAAATTCTTGGTGTTCCTCAGTAAATGAAACTAGAGATTCATCTTCCGAAAGAAAACCAGCCTTTATAAAGCATTTCTTGATAGTTGATTCTGACACGTTTTCCCAGGCTTGCGCAATCCACCTAATGGCTTGGAGTTACCACAGACTTGGACACCTTGGTGGCAGAGTTGCATTCATCTATTTTGCTAACGACATGTGTCAGCATCAGTTTCATGTATTTTAGCTTTAATGTTTGAATTATTCCAAGATCAAGAGGCTGGAGTCTGGATGTACAATTTTGTGGGAAAACACAATCTTGATCATATTTGCCTTTCACATCTGGAGGATGGCAAGGGGCATTGTCAAGAAATAAAATAACATTCCTTTGCTCTCCTTGCTAATTTCCGGTTAATCTTGGATAGCATATCATCAAGGATGTTAAAATCCATCCAGGCTTTAATAGGCTGACTGAAGTATGAGCAGGGTAGTTGAGACGTATCCCTGATTGCTCTGAAGCAACATAGATTTTTTGACTTGCCAATAACAATCAGTTTTTCTTCACCGCCTGCTGCATTAACAAAAAATGCGCATGTTATTCTTTCTTTAGAATTTTTCCCTCCAGTACACTGCTTTGATACCTCAGCTAGATGTCTGTTTGGAAGTGCTCAAAAAATTGACCCATCTCATCCATATTGAAGTTGTTCTCTAAGGAGTAGCCTCTCAAGATATTTGATAAACACTCTTGCCAAGATGTTACAGTCTCCTCTCCAGAAGTCATTTAGGAATAGCCGACAGAATTTGAAAATAAGTGAGAAAATTTGACTTAACTGAAAATTTCCGAAAAAAATCTGCAAAATTCAAGTACATTCCATCAGAATCGAGAATGTCACAAATTGAGTACACTCCTTGGTCAAACCAATCCTGATAAAACACAGTTTTACTACCTATTTGTATTTCTTTGTTGTTAAGAAGGATTAGTTCCTGATCTCCACTCGTGTCATAGATACTCTTCAGTTCCAAAAAGAAACTCAAAATTTGCTTGTAGAGGGATGTCATTTCAATTGACTTTAGAAATTTTTCATCAAAGTTACAGTGAAACAAGAAGTATAAGCCCCCGTATTTCTTAAAGAAGGCACGAAGACAGAAAGTTGGCGCAATCTCCAGGCACCCAGCTTTGCATTAAGGGTTTCAATTTTTTTGCTGACATTTTTCTCTCGTTTCTGGCCTTATCGTAAGAGATGTAAATCCCCAAGACTTTAAGCGGTTCTTTCTTATGAAGTTGAGAGGTCTTTCGGTACCTTGTTTCCATGGACCTAGCCGAAGAGCTTTGGTTTTAGATATCGTTAAGTTTTAAGCCAGATAAAATCCCGAACTCCTTTAGTATGAGCAAGGCATTTTGGACCGATATTAGGTCGCTGCAGATGAGAGAGGTGTCGTCTGCAAATAAACTAATTTTAAGTTCCTTATGAAAGATAAAAACGCCACAAATCGAATTATCTTGCCATATTTTAGACGCAAGTATCTCCGCAGATAAAATAAACAGGTAGGGTGATAGTGGACAACCTTGCCTTGCTCCTCGCGACAACTTGAGCTGCCTAGTAGTGAAGCTATTATTAATAATGGAACTCTCTGCATTGCAGTAGAAAGTTTCTATTCAATGCTTAAGAGAAACACCAAAGTTGAAAATTGACAGGACTTGTTGACTCATTGGCCACTCGATTGTGTCAAAAGCTTTGCGGAAGTCGAGCTGGAGGAGAATGCCTGGTATATTTTCTAGTTAGGTCTGTTCTAAGAGGTCACATAGTAGACATATATTCTGACCAATAAATCTGTCTTTCATAAAGCCTGTTTGGTCAGTATGTATTAGCTGCGGAAGCACCTTTTTAATTTGTGTAGCTATTGCTTTAGATGCAATCTTGTAGTCGACATTTAACAAGGTTATTGGCCGCCAGTTTGTGAGCTTCAGAGTATCGGAATCTGCCTTTGGGATAAGGGTGACAACCCCCCCTTCTCTGTGAAATTGACAGCTTCCCCCTCAAATATGCTGTGTTTAGACTTTCAACTAGGTCGCTTGCTAGAAGCTCAAAGAACTTCATATAGAACTTTACTGTCTAGCCGTCTTCACCTGGTGATTTGCCGAAATTGAAGGTTTTTAAAATCAGACAGCATTCTGCGATGGTTAATTCCCCTTCCAATTTTTTTGTTGTCATCATCACTCAGCTCAGGAAGTTTTATGGAGTGGACGAAGTCTGCAAAGAGTTCATGTGAAACACCATATTCTGACTGGTATAAATTCTGATAAAAATTTTCGATTCCTTGTACTAACTGCTTGTGGCCTGTTATTTTAACCCCCTCCGTACTAGCGGAGGATGATAATGGTACAGCTCGCAGCAAGCAGACAATGTCAAAGAGGGAGAAAGTTGAGAGGAATGACTGCAACAAAAAAAAAAGGAAGTGAAATGTGTATAACAGGAGGCAGAAAACTTTATTAAATGACTACATACAAGAGTCAAATATTGGAAGAAAGACAGACTGTTTAGAATCAATAATATGTCGTGCTACTTTGTTACTGTTTTTAGCACAGTTCTGTAATAAACTATTGTTCACCCGTTTGAACAGGGTACAAAGTCTACAATTATCCCATAAGTGTGACAATGAAAACAGACAGTGTACTTGGTGCAGATAACCAGTGCCCATAAGCGATCTTCTGTTTTCTGCTGTCAATCAACATATACCACAGATAACACTCAGGCAATGCTCTAGGCCTCCCTGGATTTGCAGTGATTTAATGACATTAATTTGGAAGAACCGGACATATTCATAAAATTCGAGGAGCTGAGAAAGAAAACAAAGAGAAAACTGGGAAACTTCAGGACAACCCCAAACATTTCTGGACATTTCACTCCGTTAAATCTAAAACTAAGAGAATTCCTGATACTGTTATTTATAATGTTTGTTCTACAAATACATCTTCCAAGGCGGAACTTTTTAATGAGTTCTTCCACTCAATTTATTAAAAAGATTCAGCTGATGTTAACGGCACGACTACAGATGTTGTGAATTCAAATTTGTTACTGAACATTACAACTACAGCATTGGAAGTGCAGGGAATTCTAAGTAGGCTGGACATCAATAAATCACCTGGTGTGGGTAATATACCATCCAGAATTCTACAAATCTGTGCGAAGGAATTATCGGTTCCCTGGTCACATTTGTTTAATCTATCTCTGAGGTCAGGGGTCATGCTCACTTTGTGGAAATCTGCTAACATCACTCCTATACATAAGAACAATAATAAGGAATTTGTGGAAAATTACAGATCAATTTCCCTTTTACCTATTCCAGCTAAATGTTTGGAGCATCTTGTGCATACTGCTATTTACGCACATATTTCGCCTTATTTATCTGAGTGGTAGCATGGATTTGTAAAAGGGAAATCTTGTGGGTCACAATTGGTCCTCACTCATCATCACTGGGCCACAGCTTTGGATGAGGGACAACAGTTGGATGTTGCTTTCTTAGACTTCTCCAAGGCTTTTGACAGAGTGAATTATTCAGTTTTAATGCGGAAGCTCTGTAGTTTCAGAACTTCTGGCTTCCTACTACAGTGGTGTGAGAGTTACTTGAGTAATTGTTGGCAAAGAACTGTCTTGGATGGTGTCTCCTCCACCTGGTTAGAAGTTCTGTCTGGTGTCCCACAGGGCTCTATTTTGGGGCCGTTATTTTTTGTAGTTTTTATAAGTGACGGAAGCAGTTCTCCCTGGAAATACTATTGCGCTTTTTGCTGATGATTGTAAAACTTCAAGTGTCATTGATGATTCTATTGGTCAAGTCTGTTTTCAACGGGACCTGGATAATCTTCTTCAGTGGAGTATTCGCAACGCCATGGCTTTTAATGTCAAAAAGTGCAAAGTTATGAGATTGACAACGAAAATGCAACCTTTAGTCTCTAATTATTCCTTGGACAATTCTCTTTTGGAAGAAGTTAAAGAATTCAAAGACTACTGACAATTTTAACTGGAACTCACACATTGATATTATTGTGTCGAAAGCAAACAGAATGGTAGAGCTAATTAAAAGGACATGTTGAGGTCTGGATGATACTAAGACTGTGAGAACTCTCTACTGCGCATTAGTTCGATCGAATGTTGAATACTGCTCTGTTGTATGGTCACCCTACACCAAAAAGAATATATAAAAAGGTTGAAAAAGTACAGTGAAGAGCAACCAAGTTCATTTTAAAGACTGAGGACAATTATGAGACTCGTTTAAAGAAGCTAAATTTGATGTCACCAAAAAATAAGAGATTTCTAGCTGATGTTACAGTAATTGTGAAGAAGAGCTCTCCAAAAAACCTGTCGGCCGACAGTTCACCGACAGGTTGCCAACAGGTTACCGACAGGTTAAGAAAAAAGACTAGAGACTTCGGCGCTATACCCCGGTCATGAGCAACATGA
The DNA here is from genome assembly GCA_022496165.2 of Catalaphyllia jardinei. NCBI lineage: Eukaryota > Metazoa > Cnidaria > Anthozoa > Scleractinia > Caryophylliidae > Catalaphyllia > Catalaphyllia jardinei. Next base: position 1,776 of record JAEMPF020009773.1, on the reverse strand, counting down.
GGAGAGAGGGGCAGCTGTTGCCAATGAAGTTCAAGGCACGATTCTACGAGTGAAGTATCGTGTATATTTCACCACTCACAAAACGTCTCTTTTAGGAGGTACCAAATCTATGAAAGTCAATGACCAACAATAAAATTTAAACTAAGTAATAAATTTATTTCTCTCCTCTTCTTTCTTTCCTTCTTCTTTGAAAATAAAATACAAAAATGAATGAAAATTGATCCATTCAATCTGTGTAAAACCAAGTAAAAAACTACGTAAAAATTCGAGAGAGACCAGGACATAGTTTACCTTTCCAACATGGCGGAAAGAAATGTCGAAGCTGCAGTTGCGTAAATTTTCTGGTTAGTTTCGCCTTCCGTGGCGCTAGCCTTGAGCAGCAATTACCAAAACTAAGAAGAAAAGGCTATTCTTGTCAATGTATTACACATTTTGGAGGTTGTATCAAGCGAAAACCTAGAGAAAACATTCCGGTTTGTGTTAACGTTTTACTGACAAGCTACCGACAGGTTACCGACAGGTTACCAACAGGTTACCAACACATTACCAACTGTTGGGCTGACTGTCGGCCGACAGGTAGCCTATATTTCAGGCAAAACCTGTTGGCCATTTGTCGGCCGACAGGGTTTTTGGGTAGCTCTTCACAATTACCGATGTTACTTTTTTATATAAAGCTCAATGGAATAAGTAACATCAACATCGATTCTTACATTGATTTTGATTCTGATGCTGATCATTATTCATTTAGGAAATATGATGATTTACCTCTTAAGAAGAAATATGCAAGAACAAATCCACTCAAATAGTTTTTTTCACAGGATAGTTGACTGCTGGAATCTTTTGCCCTACGATACTCGTAAGGCAGTAAGTGTTAATATTTTTAAGCGGGGAGTTAAGAGCCTTTTATTGGACAATTGTTGAATTATTGATTTTACTCGATTTTATTACTGTATTTTCGTAACTTGTATTAGTTATATATTCATTGGTGATCTGTTTTTTTTTATGGAGTCCTGGACTCTACGGATTATCCATATGGCTATTCATATTATTCTTATTAGTATGTATTACCTTTGATGCCATTAAATTGTAGTAAATAAATAAATAAATAAAATATGAGAGTTTGTGACTCAGGACACAGAAAAGTGTCTGTTGTTGATGATGATGATGATGATGATGATGATGATAGACTTTATTTAAGTGTCAATAGTATTACCCGGTGTCTGTATAAAGCGGGTTGATTTTAGAGAAAATATATGAGCGTTTTGTCAGGACAAATGAAACTGTCTGTATTAAGTGGGTGTCCATAGAGCGGGGTTCCGCTGTATTACAACATGCACATTGTGTTGTATTATAAATATGTTTGTGAATTACAGGCCCTTTCAGTAACACACACACACTCTTAAGTTCGAAGCCTAACAATTGATTGCATTTTTTTTGGCTCCATCAGTGATGATTCACCAACAACAATTGAACCTAGCACAAAAGTAACAACAGAGTGAATGGAAATTTGCCAATCACAACCCACGGACATGACCTCTTAAACCAGTTGAAGGAAACTTCTCTTTCCTGAAAGGTCTGATTGAGCAGAGTTTGTGTGTTATTGGAAAGGAACCATAAGAAAAATCTGCCCTGAAAAAAGGAAAGTGATATTGGGCAGGACAGTGCTTCTGTATCATCATCATAATTATTTAGGAAAGCAATCACTCGCATCATTTGCGGTTTCTGATAATTGAATGGCTTGGTGCAAGACGGTCGTAAGTGACTTTTTGGGGTAAA
>JAEMPF020007944.1:30598-38363 GCA_022496165.2 Catalaphyllia jardinei | reverse complement strand
TTAGGCAAACCAAATCTAGAATTTTCAAATCTTGAATGTTCAATATTTGGCAAGCCAAATCTTGAATATCAAATCTTGACTTTTCAATATTAGGCAAACCAAATCTAGAATTTTCAAATCTTGAATGTTCAATATTTGGCAAGCCAAATCTTGAATATCAAATCTTGAATGTTCAATATTAGGCAAAACAAATCTTGAATTTCCATATCTTGAATGGTCAGTCTTTGGCAAGCCAAATCTTGAATATCTAAATCTTGACTTTCAATATTATGCAAACCAAATCTTGAATTTTCAAATCTTGAATGTTCTATAGTTGACAAGCCAAACTTTGAATATCAAATCTTGAATGTTCAATATTAGGCAAACCAACTCTTAAATTTTCAAATTTTGAATGTTCAATATTTGGAAAGTAAAATTTTGAATTTTCAATATTTGGCAAACTAAATCTTAAATCTTTAATATTTAACAAGTGATATGTTGAACATCCAAATTTTGAATTTTCAATATTTGGCAGGCCAGATCTGGAATATACAAATCTTGACTTTTCAACATTTGGAGAGCCAAATCTTGAATGTTCAATATTTGGCAAGCCAAATTTTGAATATCCAAATCTTGAATGTTCAATATCTGGTAAGTCAGATCTTGAATATCCAAATCTTCACTTGTCTGGAACTTTAAATATTTCATCAGGCAAGCCAAATGTGACATTTTCAATACTTGACAAGACAAATCTTGAATTTTGAAATCTTAGATTTTCATTATTGTATATCAGAATTTGGAATTAACAATATTTGGCAAACCAAATCTTGAATTTCAAAATTTTGAATTTTCAATATTATTTTGGCAAGCCAAAACTTAAAGCATTCAGTATTTGGCAAGCCAAATCTTCAATTTTGCCAGCCAAATCTTGAATATCCAAATTTTCAATTTTCCACATTTGGCAAGCACCAATCTCACACGTTCAATATTAGGCAAAACAAATCTTGAGTTTCCATATCTTGAATGGTCAGTCTTTGGCAAGCCAAATCTTGAATATCTAAATCTTGACTTTCAATATTATGCAAACCAAATCTTGACTTTTCAAATCTTGAATGTTCAATATTTGGCAAGCCAAATCTTGAATATTCAATATTTGGAAAACTAAATCTTAATTTTCAATATTCAACAAGCAATATGTTGAAAATCCAAATCATGACTTTTCAATATTTGGCAAGCCACATCTTGAATATCCAAATCTGCAATGTTCAATATCTAGCAAGCCAGATCTTAAATATCCAAATCTTGACTTTTCTGGAACTTTAAATATTTCATCACGCAAGCCAAATGTGACATTTTCAATACTTGACAAGACAAATTTCGAATTCTGAAATCTTGAATTCTGGAAAACCGAATCTTGAATTTCCAAATTTTGAATTTTCAATATTTGGCAAACCAAATCTTAAACGTTCTATATTTGACAAGCCAAATCTTCAATTTTGAAAACCTAAATTGTATTACTTGGCAAACCAAATCTAGAATATCTAAATTTTCAATATCTGACCTGCCAGATTGCGAGTCTCAACATACCTGGCAGGCCAAATCTCGAGTTTCTAAAATTTGACAATCCAGATCTTCAATATCCAAATCCTGAATTTTCAATATTTGCCAAGCCAAGCCATGGGTCTCACAAAAACGTTGCTAAATTTCATGGGTCCTGCAGTCTCAACTTTTAAAATACTTTGATGTTCCGCCTTGCAATTTAAAAAGTCACAAAGGTCTTGTGGCTCCCAAAGAAAAATGTTAGTCTTGCCTTCTCACAAAACAGTCACATTTACCATTTACCAATCACAACCATTGATAATCTGAGAATAATCTTGTCATTAAGTAAGCATCTACATTGTGCAGTGCTGCAGTGGTTTGGAAAAAGCATCATCACACGTCTTATACTTAGTTATAAAATTTGAATTTGATCAGATCAGCATAGATACCCATGGATATACATCACAAGGAGCACATATTACTTCAAAACACCTTTTGCACAATCAGGCCAAAATAAGGGGACAGAGAGGGAGGCTCCCAGTCCAGGCCTTGGGATATGTCACTTCCACCTAAGTTATTTTTGGGATTGCCGAAAACAGCGGGAGTGGATTTCCTTTCACGTCTGCATGATACTATTCTTAATAGGCGATCACGCAATTTAGAAATGGTGGCCTATGGGGAAATAAGCTTTCATTGTTAATGGAACAGCCTTTTACAGGTACAATAGAGAGAGTTAATATTTCTGGATGGACAAATCAAAGTGGGAATTACTATTTCACAATTCCTTAAGAATAAAATGCCACATGCAGACAGGCGAAATGCAATTCTGAGTGGTCAACAAAAACAACAAAACATTCCAGTGGCTGCTGCTATGTACTGTCGCTTTTTTCAAATGGAGTTTACTAGCTGATAGATGCTGACACTGATATTGGCAATGACAATGAGATTTTCTCCTCACACTAAAGAGAGAAAGCTTTATACATAAGTGCAAATTAACACAAAGTGAAAACGTGGCATGAACATGATTGAAGGAAGATGACACCTTCGTTTTTGCAGGTTTCTCATGTTGGAAAAACAGTCTGAGTTGTTTTGTTTCTCTTTGAATTCAAAAGGGTTCTGTCATGGATTGCTTTAATCTGAACCACACCATCACTATGCTTTGCGTTGTTAAGTCTCTTTACCGGCATTTAAGATTATTTTCTCTAACTAAGCGCTACTTTCCAAGGTATTCTTTTTTCACTGTGGTCCCACTTTGAGCTGTTTTTTTTAAGGATTCCAATTTATTTCTGTCACTTGTCACTGGTCACTTTGCCGCAAGACATCCACTATTGAACATTATTTCTGCCGCTGATCACTTTGCTTCGAGCTGTTGCTTTGCTGAATACGTTTCTAGACTGATCACTAAACTCAGAGTTGTTTTATCTGCACTGTTAAGGTTCAAATAAACTTGTGTCACATGGTTGAGAATTGCTTTGTTGTGGTATAGTATTCAAATTCTTTTCTGTCGCTCATTGCAAGGCTTCAAGTTATCTTGGTATCTGAATTTAAAATATTTTAGCTACCCTCCAAATTGTTTTGCAGCTCGGCCAGAATTACTATTGTCACTTGACTGAGAACAACCATTCAATAATAATTTTACTGTGGCAACCAAAATAGTTTTCTTTGGTGGGCTAAGATCTCTTTTGTTGATGCATTTAGAGGTATCAGGATCCCTTCAGAATGAAACAGTACTGTATTTCATGTTATTTTACAATATTGAATAAAACAGTACTTCTCTGCATGGTGTTGGCCAAATGGAAGCAAACAAAGCCTTTCTTCTCATTATCGTTGTTTTCTTTAATTCACATTCTCAGGGGACAAACTTTGATATAACTTCCAACCAGTGTTTTTATTCCAAAGAGGTTGGGGTTCTTTAGGTGCTTCTACTAACAAAACGTTTTTCCACACAGACCTCCCCTTCCAAAATTCTGAAAAATGGGTGAAAAGTAACAGTATCATGTGGACAGCTGGGGAAATGGACTTCCTTTTCCGTCTAAAACTAAAAATAGCTTTAGTGGAATCAACATATCCCATTCAATGCCCTCAATGTTCCTCTGTCCCCTCATGCTCTTTTGGCACAATCCATGCATTTCCAGTCAATGGATAAACACTTACATGGCTCTGGGACTGAATGTAATTGGTGCAATTCCAGGCGGTGCTCCAAGGCACTTTTGGGAACCTGAGTAGACACAGTCCACGTCCCAGTCATCAGTAAAGAAAGGTGTTCCGCCAAGGGAAGCAACTGCGTCCACAATTATTAAGCAATTATGCCTGCAATAAATAATCACATCAATGAGAAATTGTAGCTGTAATCTTCAGAGGACAACTGAAAAGTAACCTATTTAGAAGCTAAAGGCATCACAAGTCAACACTCAACTTCAGATTCTGTTCAACAAAGTGGGCACTACATGACTTGAAATGCCAATTCATCATAGCTTACCATATCACACAGTGATGGTAACACACCTTACCTAAAAGAACAACTCAAGATGACTTACATATAGGGCTCAATTGATCGTGCCATATAGGGGGAGTACAAATCAGGCCCTATTATGGGTTTTTGGGATGCGAAATACAGTTGAACGTCTGGATGCGACCACCTCTTATAAGCAACCACCTCTCCTCAGTGACCAGGTTTCCAAAATACCAAAAGTTTCCAAAAACTAATATATCCAGAACCTCCTGTAAGTGACCACTTAAGACTGACACTTTGGTGGTCACTTATGGTAGGTTCAACTTTATTTAGGTAAAAAGGGGTATAGGATAGTTTTAAAAATCAATGGGATATGGGATATAATAATAATAAATAATAAGGAATTTTTATAGTGCTAAAACTATGGAAGAATATTCAAAAGTGCTACACATTAAGTTAAATTAATGAATAAATAATAAAACTAATTAAATTAAACATAAGAACTACTCCACCAAATTAAAAGCTTTCTTAAAAAGAAATATTTTAAGTTGCTTTTTAAAAATGGCGAGGCTGCTACTTGTTCTTATAGCAGTGAGTTCTATAAAACAGTGAAGCATGAGCAAAGGCCCGATCCCCAAGTGTAGAGTAGTTGACTTTTGGAACGAACAGAGGAGATTTTTCAGACAAATGAAGAGCATAATTAGCAGCTGGTTTCATGGATAAAAGATCTGTAATTTAGGATGGACTATGGTTGTGTAGTGACTTGTAAACAAAAAGGCTGGAGCAATTTGAACTGAACTCTGAACGTTACTGGGAGCCAGTGTAAGTCAATAAGAGCGGGTGTGATATGATCAAATTTTGCAATCTGAAAAGTCACTCTAGCTGCGGCATTCTGGACTTTTTGTAAACGATCAAGCTGATACTTAGGTAGACCAAATAGAAGTGTGTCACAGTAATCAAGGTGGGAAGATACAAAGGCATGGATCAGCATCTTTATGGATTGCACAGAAATGTATACTTGCATAAAATTCAGATTGGGGCGCACAAATGCTGCAAGGAGTATTAAACCCTACCCCTATTTCAGAATGGAACAAATGAAAATTGATAGTCCATTAAAAGACTAAAACCAAAAAATGACAACCTATAAATTAAAGGGAGTTCAACAGTAACTAGAAATGGTGTGAATGCGTCTACTCAAAATTTAGTAACAAAGCTACATGATTGTATATTTAATAGTGAAGGGATGGTAAGTATTGAATGATGAGTGAGTCAGACACAAACAATGGCTAACGGAGCTCGGCAAAACACAAATCTGTATAAAATTGCTTTTTTAATTCTGTAATTCTGTAGATGGGCAGTGCTTTGTCTAAGGATCACACCAGGAACACAGTTCCAAAAGCAGCCTAAATGATACCCAACTGTATGTAAGGACTGACAACTTAAAGTGCCCCTGTGATAAAAAAATCACTTCCTTTTTTTCTTGAGATTCTTAAAGTGTGTCTGCTTAACACTTGACTGGCAAAATCCTGACCTTTCATTTTAATCCAAAGGCCGTTTACTTTGAGTAAGAGTTTTGGATTTCACGATCCGCCATCACTCACGTTCAAACCTGACCCGTTTGACCTCAGAGGGTTGGATCCGGCAAAAGTGACTTCAAATGCTCACCAGCTTAAAATTTCTGCGTGTGAACGCAGCTTATTATGTATGCAAAGTGCAAGTTTAAAAGTGTGAAAGCCCAAAACTCCCGTGCTGCATATTAATTCTGCAGCGTACACACGCATCGCATTCTTAAACTAGTGAGCCTTTGACGTCATTTTCTTCTCGATCCAGCTCTCTCAAGAACTTAAATTTAGTAATGGCGGATCATTAAATAGGACAGTTCCAGTTAAAACAAACAGCTGCCTTTTTTAAATCAAGGATTAAAACTTGGGTCACTTAGTGTTTAGTTAACATAGTTTTGAAATCCAAAGAAAAAAATAGTTTATTTTTTGTCACAGGGGCACTTTAAAAAACCATACTTTATCCCATGGCATATACCCAGGGGATTCATTAACACTTTTCAGCAGGAGGGCAATTGGTTTGTGCAGGGGAGGTGGGGTGAAGAATGTTTTAAACTGAACTTTGTCTTCTTTCCTCTTGATGGTCAAATCAGTTGGGCAACATCATCCTCACAGCTGGTCAATTAGCATACTTATATAGCCCATCTACTGATCTTACAAGTTTTCTTTCTCAGCTCACCTGTGGCACAAAGCTCCAATGCCATCCAGCGGCTGACATATTCCTGAGGAAGACTCGCTATGAACAAGAAACAGCACTGAAGGCTTGTGTTCTTTAAGACCCTAAAGAAAATGAGCAGTTACTATGATTAGCAAAATAGATCAAATCGAATCTTACACTCCCAACTCAAATGGATCACCACTAAAAATTGTCTCAAATAAATAAATAAAATATGAAATAGACAATACAGGTCACACACCTGATTACTTCATATGCTCAAAATCCACCACTAAGCCTCATTTGACTATGTGAAATTTTCCCAGATAGATGTCACCTTTATGCTGTTTTAACGTGGGTACTTTTTCATTTTTGTTGCCTTGGGCATTTGCTATATAATTACTTACAATTTGAATTTTCAGAGTAAGGCTTGACAAAAAAGGCTATTCAGAATGATATAGCCATATACTAAATCTCTCACCTGTTCAATTTCACCATGTGTATAACATCCTCCAGGTGACTTTTCGAGTACTCTTACATCACATCCTTCAAGGTAAATTTGCACCAAAGCCTCAAACAACTCTCACACTTCTTTCATGCACACCAAACTTCACAACTGCTTCATAACTCAATGATGCATTGCTGAACTATGATTAGTTGGGTTTTTTTTTAGATATATATCTTGCAAAGCACCTGCAGAGCCTTTAACTGAAGGGATGTGGGACAGGACTTCAAGTTGCATCTGCCACAGAGTTTTAATACCTTTTATATGAGATTATCAATAATCATAGTTAACTAGGAGATCTGCTGTTGGTCAGCGGATGATTGCAGTGGGCACGAGTAGTTGTGCCATTGCTGTACAGTTTTGCCCTCGTGGTTTTGTTTTGCCTAGCTTTGTTGATTTGCCTTTGGTTTGCCCCCTTCCACCCGCCTCTTGGTTCAACTTCATGGTGGGCCCTTGTGTCCAAGTGTACTTAAGTATAATAATTATTCTCCACTGAGAATTCAGTGTGACAGATGCCAGGGGGAGGTAACCCATGGGAGGTTGATATGGTTACTAAGTACCTGCTTTGCTGTCAATTAGCACCTACCCTCTATTTTGAATATTGCTTATTGACAACTTTATACCAATTATAAACAAAATTGTACAAGATAATGAGGTTACAGTTTGTTATGGTTTGGCACACAGTTTCAAACACATTTACATTTTGAGTCATTCTCATTCCCAGAGACTGCTCTCCTTTAGATCAGCACCAAGAATTGTGACCTCCAGTCTAAACCGATTTTCTGGCGATGCTCAGAGTATTCTTTTGTATTGTCAGCCAATCACATTGTGAAAATTTGACGGGAAGTCTGTTAATCTCAGACTTCCAGTTTTTCGCCAGCCCAGAGCTGCTGACCAAAAGAGGCATGGCCTCTGTTTTTGAGTGTGTCAGAATATATAAACACATAGCCTCCATTTGGCCAAAAATATGTTTGGATATTTGTCTGCAGACAATATCTGTTCAGAGAAACGAACAGTTTTCTGAGTGCGTAGCTCGAGGAAACCCCTGAGCTTCAAGGAACAGGACAAATATCTAC
>JAEMPF020007944.1:18098-25598 GCA_022496165.2 Catalaphyllia jardinei | reverse complement strand
TTTATCACAGTGTAATACACAGCTTAGGCTTCTTTATTTGTTAAACAAAGGGACTGAAAACTCGAAGATTCCGACTCACCTTTCCCGCTGTAGGGCCAAGACCTCCAACAATTTCTACCTTGTACCTTAAAGCAAATAGAACATAACCACCTCTTTAACAAACTTATCTCAATCAAAAACTACGAAGTGTACTGTTATGAGTTGTTGCAGTGTAAGAAAAGAAAGAAAGAGAAATAAACTATTTCTGTGCGATCCAGTCAGCTGTCCAGTGCGATCCACTAACGTCAATACCTGGTTGCTCTACCTGGTTTAGAAGCGTACATACTGGTCAGCGGTAACGGCAGGCGTCACAGCAAGCAAAATTTGGCAAGCTCCGGTAAAGCACTCGAGGTGAGTGCGTTTTGCTTTTTTTGAGGGGAAAACACTAAGCGTAAATAATCAAAACAGCACGTTTCGACTGTTTCATGTATTGGTGGTCAAACTGTAGATCCTAATTTTATTTTATTACACGCAGGAATGCACTTAGGCTTGATTACCAGCCGCTATCCCGCCTATCCGGGAAAGGAGCCCGCACTCCTCCCCGCAACGTAGACCGGACTAGAGAAAGCGGCGGAAATCGAGACTAGAATGCACTTATTTGCATCTGATTGAATAACATTATAAAGCATACTGTTTATTAGTCATTTCGATTTATGATCTTTCAAGGAAGGTGGTCATTTTACACCTGGTTTTTTTTCTCACTTTTTCATAAGATATTCCGGGACAGCTTTCCAATCTGGAAATCCATCAGGAATTTTAATACTTGTAATTGTTGGAAGACGATGAGCCTGTAAAATAAGAACTTGATTAGAATTTGACAACAATTAAATATTAATAATTAAATTATCAAACAGATTAATTATCTATCAAACTATTTCAATGTTATAATAAATATTACATAACTGAATGGCAGGGGTGACAAACGGTCCTGCAAAAATGTCTCTTACGGTCTTTTAATGTTTTAATGTTTTGGTTTTGTAAAGGCGGCCAAATACGAGATACAAAAACCCTTAACTAGTCGCACAACATTGTTTCGTTGCGAGTTTTCGTCGATGTTCCCCGTTTTTCACCTTTGTGCGGTCAACTTGTCGCACAACAAAAACATTTGTTGCGGGTTGAAGAAAGTTGTTGCGAAAAGTAGAGCGCGGGTCTACTTTGAGCAACAAATTTTGGCTTTGTTGCTCGTTTTTCATCAAACTCACAACTTGTCGCGCAACAAATTTGCTCGTGCCCTGCAAATCAACCAATCAGCGCACCGCATTTCTTCAACCCGCAACAAATGTTTTGTGGCGGGTCAATTTGATCACGCAAGGTGAAAAACGGGAAACATCAACGAAAACTTGCAACGAAACAATGTTGCGCGACAAGTTGAGGGTTTTTGTATCTCGTATTTCGCCGCCTTAAGGAGGTCTTACACCAGGCAGGTGTTGGGGGGTGTGTGTGGGGGGAGGGGGGGGGGGAGAAACTCCCTTAAATGGGCTATATAGGCATGTGTGGCCCTAAAGGGTATGTTTTCAGCCGTTTTGGTCATAAATAGGGTATTGATTTTGTCCGCTTCTCTCTCAAATAGGGTATGGTTTTTGCCCGCTACACTTGAATTGGGAAATAGTAATTGTCCTGCCCTACTATGCTTTTTTCCACAAAGCTACTTTTTCATCATCATCACTAAGACCATCAATGAAAGCCCTTCATAATGTGTTCGACATCAGTCTGAACTAGGAAAACTATATGGCAGATCTGAAACAAGGTATTGATTTACTGCAGAAAGAAATGATCCACTGAACTTAATAAAATTATTAATGATTACCTTATCTTTAACAAACATCTCCAGTCCCATCTTCTCAATTCCAGCCCAGAGATTTTCAACAGTCTCATGATGTCTTTTCCATGAATTCTCGAGTCCCTGATGAGAAGCAAAAACACTTAATATTAACAAAGTGCTTTTAAAATTATTCTCACTGACAACTTAACAACTGCATCAGGTATTTTTATCTAAGATGTTTTAATCAATTGGTAAGGTTAATGGACGACGGTTAATTCAATCAGAACTAAAACTTTAAAAACTTTCATTTAAAGTATTTATTGTATAAACTTGCTTTTGTTATAAAAACATTAAATCAATAAGACATCTCTCATCCTGACTGAGTAGCTATCTGAGACATATATTATGCCAAATTTCACACACTGGACTAGACATCAAGTCTGTACCTCTTCTGCAAGCAAAGCCAGGCTTTCTCTTAGTGCATAAACCAGATTAACTGCTGCAGTATGGTGGTACCTTAAACACATACAAACAGCTATAAGGAATGAACAGTTATAAAAGTTATGCAAAAATAAAAACCTCAGCAGCAATCAAACCTGACATTCTTGGGTCTTCATCACAGCCCCAGTAGTTGCCTAGTTCCATCATGTCCAAGTAAAATGATGGTACTTTGGTCCTCCGGCTTTTCACCTTAGCCCTAGAAGTGTCAAAACAGCAAAACAAATGTTAAATCTATTCATGTATTGAATTTAACTTGCTGGCATAGGGTGCTAATCACTGGGGCAGCACTTTAATATCCCTTCTTTTTATATTGTGAACTCTCGGCCAGCCCAGTTCTTGATATCTTAACTGTCTCTATTCTACAAGTGAATTTATGAAAGTTCATATATTTGAAATGCGGAAAAAGGTGTGAAGATATGTTTGGTCATTACAGTTATCCACACAGCTTAAGCAGTTGTGAAATTTAAGCTGCCCTGAAAAAAAATTCTGCTCAATGGACAAACACTTACATGGCTCTGGGACTGAATGTAATTGGTGCAATTCCAGGCGGTGCTCCAAGGCACTTTTGGGAACCTGAGTAGACACAGTCCACGTCCCAGTCATCAGTAAAGAAAGGTGTTCCGCCAAGGGAAGCAACCGTGTCCACGATTATCAAGCAATTATGCCTGCAATAAATAAGCACATAAATAAGAAATTGTAGAAATAAGAGGAGCACTGAAAAGTACTCTACATGTATTTGGAGCCTTACGGCTTCACAAGCCAGCACTCACTTTAATACTGTTGTACAGAGTAGGCAGTTAGGGACATTGCTACTACCCTACTTGAAATGCCAGTTCATCACAGCTTACCATATCACACTGTGATGGTAACGGACCTTACCTAGAAAAATAATTCATGATGACTTACATGAAGGGCTCAATTGATCTAGACTCCTAGCCAACAAAATGTACCATGCACACTGCAATACAGGCATGAAATGAGACTTCTTTAGTCAAGCCAGTTTCACTACTTATATCCTTTCATGCCATATAGGGGGAGTGCAAATAGGCCCCATTATGGGTTTTTGGGATACAAGATAAGTTGAACCTCAAGTTGCGCCCACCTCTTAAAAGCAACCACCTCTCCTCAGCGATCAGTTTTCCAAAATACTAAAAGTTTCCAAGTCAAAGTATTGTATTTGGAACCTCCTAGCTACGCTTGATCACATTTTGGGCAGTCACTTATGGGAGGTTCAACTGCATTTGTAATGTAGGTAAAAAATAAAGAGATACATAGTCAGGATATTTTTGAAAAATCATTTAGGGATATGGGATACTTAGATCAGATAAAATGATAAACCCCCGTCGAATTCGGATTGGTGCACACATGCTATATAGGATAGTAAGTATTGAATGATGACATAAAAAAACTATTCAAGGGAGAAACAAGAACTAAAAATGGTGTGAATATGTCTGCTCAAAATGAAGTAACAAAGTTATATTATTTTAATAGTGAAGGGATGGTAAGTAATGAATAATGACAAAAACAATGGCTAACAGAGCTTGGCAAAACAGAGATCTGCATAAAATCACTTTTCTAATTTTGTAATGGATAGTTCAGCTTTAACAGATCATTTGCTTTTCATTTAGCTGGTTAGTGAGTGCCCTGTCTAAGGACCACACAAGGAACACAGTGCCAAAGGCAGCCTAAATGATATGGAGGCTATGTAAGGACTGAGAACTTCAAAAACTAAACTTTATCCCATGGCTCATACCCAGGGGATTCATTAACGCTTTCAGCAGGAGGGCAATTGGTTTTCACAGGGGGAGGGGGGAGGGAGAATGTTGTGAACTGAACTTTGTCTTCTTTCCTCTCGATGGTCAAATCAGCCAGGCTTACAACATCATCCTCACAGCTGGTCAATTATCCTGGTTTCCCTCTCTTAATGAAACACCTGCATACCTATATAGCCCAGCTACTGATCTTACAAGTTTTCTTTCTTAGCTCACCTGTGGCACAAAGCCCCAATGCCGTCCAGCGGCTGACATACCCCTGAAGAAGACTCACTATGAACAAGAAACAGCACTGAAGGCTTGTGTTCTTTAAGACCCTAAAGAAAATAGCAGTTAATAATGAGCAAAATAGAATGATCAAACTGAATCTTAGAAATATGATAGATTCCTAAAATGCAAATGGATTGCCACTAAGTATTGTCTCAAATAAATAAGGACAATAGAGGTCGCACACCTGATTACTTCACATCAGTCACATGCTCAAAATCCACCACTAAGCCTCATTTGACTATGTGAAATTTTCCCAGATAAGTGTCACATTTATGCTGTTTTACAGTGGGTGCTTTTTCATTTCTTGTTGCTTTGGGCATTTGCTTATTTATAAAATTATTTGCAACTTGAATTTACAGGGTAAGGCTTGATAAAAAGGCTATTCAGAATGATATAGCCATGTTATCTCTCACCTGTTCAATTTCACCATGTGTATAACATCTTCCAGGTGACTTTTCAAGTACTCTTACATCACACCCTTAAAGATAAATTTGCACCAAAGCCTCAAACAACTCTCACACTTCTTTCATGCTCACTAAACTTCACTTAAAGTGCCCCTGTGATAAAAAAAATCACTTCCTTTTTTTCTTGAGATTCTGAAAGTGTGTCTGCTTAACACTTGACTGGCAAAATTCTGACCTTTCATTTTTATCTAAAGGCCGTTTACTTTGAGTGCAGAGTCTGCTTTGAGTGTAAGTTTTGGATTTCACGATCTGCCATCACTCACATTCAAACCTGACCGATTTGACCTCAGAGGGTTGGATCCGGGAAAAGTGATGTCAAAGGCTCACCAGCTTAAAATTTCAGCATGTGAACCCAGCTTATTATGTATGCAAAGTGCGAGTTTAAAAGTGTGAAAGCCCAAAACTCCCGTGCTGCATATTAATTCTGCAGCGTACACATGCATCGCATTCTTAAACTAGTGAGCCTTTGACGTCATTTTCTCCTGGATCCAGCTCTCTCAAGAACTTAAATTCAGTAATGGCAGATCATTAAATAGGAAAGTTCCAGTTAAAATAAACAGGTGCCTTTTTTAAATCAAGGATTAAAACTTGGGTCACTCAGGGCGCGTTCGTTTGGGGTTAATCCGGAATAAGAATAATTGGAATAATGCGAGAAAGCGTTTGTTTGGGAGCCATTCTCATTCCGGAATACCTGGATTTCCATTCCGGCTATTCTACTCCCAGGAGCAGAATAGCCAGAGTATATTCGGGAATATATTCTTATTCTGGAATATCCCAAACGAACGCGCCCTTAGTGTTTAGTTAACATAGTTTTGAAATCCAAAGGCAAAAAATAATTTATTTTTGGTCACAGGGGCACTTTAACCTCACCTGCATCATTACTCAATGATGCCTGCTGAACTATGATAAGTTGTTAATTTTTTTATATATATTATATATCTTGCAAAGCACATGCACAGCCTTAACTGCAAAGGGGATATGGGGCAGGGTATTATGTCACACCCACCACAGAGGTTTAATACCTTTTAAATGTGATTATCAATAATCAGAGTTAACTGGGAGATCTGCTGTTGGTCAGGGGATGATTGCTGCGGGCATGAGTAGTTGTGCTATTACTGTGTAGTTTTGCCCTCGTGGTTTTGCTTTGCCTAGCTTTGTTGCTTTGCCTTTGGTTTGCCCCCTCCCACTCGTCTCATGGTGGGGCCATTTCCAGGTAAGTTTAGTTATTCTCCACTGAGAGCTCAGTGTGACAGAAGCCAGGGGGAGCTGACCTGTGGAAAATTGCAATGGTTTCAATTGGCACCTACCCTCCATTTTGAATATTGCTTTGCGACAACTTAAGGTAATTCCCTTGAAATTGTTCTACTATCACACTTTTTTTTGAAATTTGGCGAAATTAACGAACATTAAAAAATGCAATAGAAATGGGGTCATCGTGTGCTTGTTTACACATCATGCCAGTGGGCTCTTAAAACGGGGTATTTTTACTGGTTACATGTTAAAAATTCTAATCACCTTCATACAGAATTAAGTCTTGGGTTACTTTGATGACGCAACGTTTTATCGTGAAAGCAAAGCTTCAATTTTATTGACATAAGCAGTAATTGCTTCATTTAACTGTTTTTGATTGCTTGGTTGTGGGAATATTGCACTTTTCCAGACAGTTCCATGGTTAGCTTGAGAAAAAGAGAAAAGGAGAATTTATTTCTCTATCAAGCTTAGTTTGAGGGAAATCTCTTATGTTTTGTACGTGCATGCGCTCATGTACGCTAATGACGCGAAAATCATGCGCAGTAGGGATGCGCAATAAAATAAGGAAATGAAACAACGATAACAAGGTTGCAGTTTCTTATGGTTTGATGACATACAGTTTCAAACCCATTTATTTCTTAATGACTCTGAAGAAAAAGTATGACTTTTTTCAGAATAATTGAAATCTAACTTTATATTTTCGAGACATGTGTTACTATTAAACTCGTTTATGGTAGACTGTAAGCACAAGCTTTATTACCGGGGCCTAGCTAATTAAATATTCAAACGACAGAATGCGAATTCATGGCGGCGCTTCGCCAAGCTAAGGAATGTTTATTTGGTCAAAATTGGGCCATAATCTCTCGGAGATCAATGTGAGGACATTTGCAATGATAAAAAAAGTGATTTGGGACCAGTTGCTGGCTACTAAGGCTGAAATTATCCAGAGTTAAGCCATATTTTCGTTTTGCAAGACTAGTGAAACTCCACGAGCTGTTTTCGTTTTGTGTCGTTCGTAGCCTGCCGAGGTAATTTTTTCGTCTAAATCACCTAAGATTAGTTCGAAAAAGATGTTTCAGTTCAACTTTCAGCTCTGAGGCAATAATTCTGGAATTTGTTGACCAAAACATCGCACTATGTAATGCTCAAATTTTTCAATTGCTGTGGGCAACCATCGCTTTCTTTGGCTCACAAGTGTTGACAGATGGGTGACAAAATAATTCTAATTGGTGCTGGTTTTGTTCGATTTCGCTGAAATTTTAATATGATGATGCTAGAATGTTAAGGAATAGATTTTACTTTTGCCGATATTTGGTAGCTATATATTAACGGAGAAGTTATAAATCGCTTCGAAGTTAACCTGCTAAATAAAGAGATGGAGGGTATGATCGCAGGCTACTTCGAAGTCAGCGTTCCAGATTACATTCTTTGTATAGCGTGG
>JAEMPF020007943.1:27777-38471 GCA_022496165.2 Catalaphyllia jardinei | reverse complement strand
CTAACCAATGCCCCCATTGTCTCTGATTCCAAGGAACTGCATCAAGAGATTTAACCATCTTATTATCTGCTTTATGTTTACAAGATTTATCATCTCCACATACAGTATAGTCTACATCATGTTGCATTGCAATGGCATCTGCTGTACCAGTTGGTTTATCATATATCTCTAAAATTTGACCTGTATTTTTATCAAATTTTAGTTGTTTACTTAAATCATTATAGGGACCAGTATACTTATGACCAGGAAGAGTCCATCCACCTTTTGGTTTTGGAAGTTTTCCAATGGCTTTATGAATATCTACTCCTTTTCCTTCTATTTTATCAGCTGCTGCATCTGCTGCTTCATCAACATATTGTTTTAATTTATCTTTAGCTTTATTAGATCTAATAAAGTCAGCTGTTTTTTTTCTTCCACTTTTAACTAATAATTTAGCATCATCAACAATACCCTCACCTTTTATCTTTTTGGATACATCATCAGTTATTGAATCAATAGCTTCATTTAAATACTTTTGACCTATTTGTTTAAATTGAGCTTTAGCACTATCAGATGTAATTGCATTAGCTACTCCTCTCCTTCCTACATTAAATAAACCTTTAGCGCCTGCTGATAAACCTTTAATAAACAACTCATCAAATCCAGATCCATACATTTCTCTTAAACCATTTACTTCATTATTAGATAGAAACTTAACTTTATTAATACCACATTCATCACATTTTACTTTTACTGCATGTCTATTATTAATAGTTTTAAAATATTGTTCTGAACCAGGCACATTACCAGTATGCATTCTTTGTCTAACACAATATATTTTTTTCATTTATACTATAATATTAAATATAAAAATCTTTTAAATTATAAAATTGCCCCTACAAGTGGAATACTGTTAAAAGGGCTGTTTGGACCTAATAATAGTCCTTTACCTTTTTTTGGTCTACCTGCGGAAGCCTTTCTTCTCCTTTTTACTCCAGTTGCTGGTTTAGCTACTTTAGGTTTAGAAGGAGTAGCACTTCCTTTAACAAATCTAAACTTTGTAATGCCACACTCAGCACATTTACACTTCATAGCATTTCTACCATTACTAGTAACAACTCTAACCTCACTACCAGGAACACACTCAGTTTGTTTTTTCTGTTTTACACAATAAGATTTCATATATAATAATTAAATTATAATTTTATTTAAGTACCAAAACTTATATTAAAAAATTTTTAAATCCTATTTATATATGGATGTTAATGAATTAATAAATGATATTCATTCACTTGAGATCTTATATGTAGAGGTAAAAAGTTTTTATAAAAGATACAAAAACCTTTTTAGATCATTATGTAATAGAAAAGATAAAAAGAATGCAAAAGAACATAAAGAATCAGTAAAAAAAGATTTAAGTAAAGCAAGAGATAGATTAATAACTAGAGCAAGAGAATTACAAAAGGAAAAAACGGAAGGAGAGGTTAAAATAAAAGATAGAGAAAGAAAACTAGAAGAGAAGTATGTAAAATTTGCAAAAACTATGAAAAGAGACGGAAGTATTGCTCTATAAATTTTTCATTATAATTTGTATCCCTTTTGAAAACACTTAGCAGATCCCAATAATCTGTGCCATTATGCATTTCATATAAGAAGTATAGGCAAAAGTAACCACAAGTTGTGGTATATAAGTTTTGAATCTGCATGTTTTGATGTAAAAGAGTTAAATTTTTCATCTTAGCATGATTAACTATTTCTTGAAAAGGAGGCATACCAAAACTATCAAAATAATTAATAACACCATCTCTGACATAAGTTGCAACCCAATGTGATCCATCCATATAATGTGGTTCTAAATTATAGATAAATATAGCTAATTTATGATTATGAGGTATAGTTACATCTCTACTTAATACATCTCTAATAGGAATACCTAAATATTTACACCAATCTAAAAGATCGTAATTACTTAATGGAACTGTCTTTTTAAATTTTAGTTTTTGTTTGTTTAATAATAATAAGCTGCTTCTTTTGCCAAGTTCTTTTTTTTTTTACCACCTCCTTTTGAAGGTGGTTTACCCACTCTTGGTCCACCCTCACCCCAAGTACCAATGAATGGAGGTGGTCTCATTGGATATTCTGACATTGGCATAATTGCTCCTCCTTTTAATGCACTTATAAGCATTGGTATTCCAATACTTGCTAAAATAGTACCTATGCCATTACCCACTTGCTTTTTATTAATTTTAAACATTAAATCCATATTATTATTATAAGCATCAGCTAAATCTCTAATCTGTGGTTTAGTTAGCAATTCACTCATAATTGCAAGTTTATGTAGCTCACTATTAGGTACTTTAAATACTTGACCACCAGTTATTTTTTTTACAATCTGTCTAACACCTTCACTTACACCACCAGCAAGAGCTGATAAACCAGCAGTTTTAGCAAGCATAGGTCCATAATTTCTCAATACAGGTAATATACTACTTGCAATACCATATCCAGTTTGTTTTCTAATATTAGTCTTTGGAATTTTAATAAGAACACCAGTTTTATTTTTTCTAGCTTTTTCTAGTCTATAAGCCATATTATTTGAAACAAGTAGAGTATGACTACCAGTTAAATCTTTATTTTTTAATCTTATACCTATTTCTTCACTATTTTTATAAGCTCTTTTAAGTTTTTCAATTTGACCCTTTGAAAGATTAACGTTAATTTTAACTAATTTTGTTGACATTATATTAATTATGAATTAAATTTTTTTAAGTTTTTCATTTAACTCATAAATAATATTTAAAAAACAAAAAAAAACAAACAAAACAAACTAATCGCTAAAATCAAAACAATTCTCTGGGTGTAATGAAATAATTTCTTCAACTTCACTATCATCATCCAGTAGACAACATTGACTAAATCTATTTTCTTCTGGTTTATATCTAACTTGCATTAATTTTGGTTTAAGAGTTAATCCAAATGTACCTCTACATAATGAAAACCATCCAGCTATAAACTTAACATGAGTTCTCTGAACAACATCTTCATAATTATCTTTTTTATTACCATCCCAATCAAAAAATGTAGTCTGAAGGTTATCTTTTTTATATAATAGTGAAAATTCCATCTTTGAAGGATATTGGAGATATTCTCTCTCTTTTGTCTCTTTATCTACTCTATAAGGTTTTTTACAAATTCTTTTCCATAATCCACCTTGACCATATTCATCATAACCTTCTATATTACTTTTAGGAATATTTTTTGCTAATCCCCATTTAATATTATAAAAAGTGTCAATAAAAAACTGATCTAATTCTATTGCTTTATTTAGATAATCTTCCTCTAAATTAATTTGCATACTTGTTCCAAGATAATTACCATCTTTATCAATATTTTCTTGAGCACCAAATGGTGAATTACCTTCATATTTTACATACATTGTACAACCATTATATAAAATAGGTATTTGTAACCCATTATAATTATTTTTCTTTGGTGTACCAAAACTAATACTATTAGTATCAATATCTAAAAAATCAACAATAACATAACTTTCTTTTCTTTTTTCTCCTTCTTCTCCTTTCTTTACAAACTTTGCTTTCATTCTATATGATATATAAATATTTTTTTTTAAATTATTTTTTTTATTAAATATTTTTTCGTGAGCCTGTTTTTTATACAATAACTAATTGATCTCCCACTTTATCAACAACAACATCTTTTTCATAAAGAACAATAGCATGAACCCTAAACCTATCACCATCATTAGTGTTAATCATATATTTAAGTATAAGTTGTTTTGGATCTCTACTTACACCATCAGCTTGATAACTTAGATCAAAAAAGATAAGAGGATAAATAGATTGGAAATTAGAGATATTTAATTGTGTTCCAGTATTATAATCATTCTTTTTCCATGAATAACCCATTAATGCATTAAATATTCTATTTTTACTCTCATGGTCAAAGTCTCTTTCAGGATAAAATACTCCATCACCATATTCAAGTCTACAACTAGTTAGAGTACTATTGGCATCACCCGCATTTAGTTTAAATGTATCATATATATAAGGATTTGCTCCAATTAAATTATTCTTATTTCTCTGTAAATAGACAAATACATATCTTACTTTATCAATAGATGCTGATATTCTAAAATCTCCACTTGTATTTGTTAGATCTGATCTCTGATACATTTCTCTTAAGTAATTCCATTTACTTGGTTTTTGAAAATCAGATATAAATTTAGTCATTAGAGCATCTTTTGGTTGTAATCTTGGAACCCATAGGTAAAATCGGTCAATTACTAATCTAACATTTGCATGATTGGCACCTGCACCAAACAATGCTTCAGCATCAGAGTTTAAATCTATTTCAAATTCAAGTTGCATTGGAGGTAACATCCTTCCCTCTAATTCTTCAAAGAAAGAGTATCTGTTTAGTGGGATATTTACATTAACTCTTTTGTTATCTGATGTTAATGCTCTTCTTGCTAAAAAACCTTGATTTTCAGCATCTACTGCTGTTGCACTAGTATCTAGATACCAAAAACTATTTTTAGCAACACTTCTAGCATAATCATCTGAATATTCTAATAGATTTTTTGCAAAAGTAACAAGATGGAGATTATCAGTATCATAGATAATTTTACCAGCACTCTTAATAACAAGATGTCTAATAAGTGAATGTGAACCACATAGAAGTGTTGTTGTTATAGCAGCATTATCTCCTCCATCTGCTCTAAGATCAAGATGAAATTGAACTTCAAAATAAGCATTAAACCAATCATAAAAAGAGCTTCTATCATTTATTACAAATTTATAACCATTCTTTTGTTGCTCTGTAGTATTAGCTGGGGCTCTTATATTGCTTTCAAGAAGAAATCTGACTTCTTCATTTCTCTGAACGTTTTCTGGTGATCGAAATGACATATATATTTTATAAAATAATTTTTTTTAATATTGTTCTTTTTACTCTCAATCATCTAAAAGATTATTAATTAATGTGTTAACTTCTTGTTGTGTCATTTTAGCCTTGGTAGGTTTTTTTCTCACTGGTTTTGTATCTCTAGATAACATTTTTTGGATAACATCTCCTGATTTTTCTTCTATTGCTTGTGCTGCTGCTTCTTCTGCTTTTTTCTCTGCCTTTGCTGCGAGCCTTTTTACCCCTTTAGTCTTTTTTCCAAATGCTTTTGCAGCTGTAGAGGCAATTTTACTACCAATAGCGCTTCCAAGTTCACTAACACCTGCACTAATTGGTTTCATAATATTATCAACTATAAGACCATTTCCTCTATGAAAGTAAACATATCTTCCAAGAGATGGATGATACATCTTTCTAAATTCTCGTGATTTTAGCATTAAATTATTAACCATATAATATTAATTACTTATTTTTTTTAATATTAGTGAAAATGCAGTATCTGAATTATTAAAATAGATTGGTCTTCTTAATCCATCAGTTACATAGATACGTATGCTTGAAATAATTGTTTTATTTATTGGACTAAAAACAATACGTTGTGGTTCAAGTGTAAAAGCATACGATTGACTTAAAGTTCCTGTTCCAAAACTATAAATAATATCTGATTCTCCACCATCAACTAATGAAGTACTTGTTAAATCACAATGTATATTTAAAATATCTGTGTCCTCTGTTAGATTTGGTACTCTCTTTCCAATATTCTCTTCATCTTTTAAAATCTCTTTATCAAATCCTATTAGCTTATTAAAATTAGATTTAGTTAAATCAAGTTGATAGCCTGTATCTAAAGTTATAATTGTTCGAAAAGTTGGCTCATCAAAAGTTATTGTGATTGGATAGTTCGGATTATTTCCATCTCCATCTTCTACTGTCTTTGATTTAATATAAGTGTCAAAATCATTATATGACCAAACTCCTGGTGGAAAATCAATATCAGTCCAACTATTACCATTATCTTTACTAAATGATATTTTTTGATTATCATATTCTGAATTAACATTTGTCCATGTAAAAAACATTGAGATAATTCGGTTTAAACCAATATAGTAGTTTGAGTTTGAATCTAATATCATTGTTGGTGTAAATACTGTTGTAAAGTCACCTGGTCTATTTCCAGGTTCGTTTTTTGCAGAAAAGCTACTTAATGTTATTTCTCTTTCCATATATGATTAAACAGCAAAATATTTTTTAACTAATTTTTGATATTGGCTTTTATTAATATGTTTGGTATGTAAAAGTGCATCTAAAATAGTTACACCCATGTTTCTCATATCTAAACTTGTATTTCCTGCTTTCATTTCTGCAATAATTAGAGTTAATTTATTTAACATTTCTTTAGCATTATTAAAGAAAAAAGCACCACCTCCTCTTTGAATTTTTGGGATACCTTTACCTGAAACATTCATTTCATGAATTTTATTTCCATAGAATCTTCTAAAACTTCTTACCTGATCACGTGCAGTATCAAGTTTTTGATATATATTATCTCTTTCTTCTAATGATATTCTTTTAGCTTTATAATCTTTTGATGCTTTTGTTTTTTTAGGTGTAATATAAACTGCTCTCAATTTATCTGCATTTTCAACTGTATGACGAAGATATGTTTTTTTTTCAGCATTTCCAATTTCCGGGTCATTTAATACCATATCTAAATCATCATAATTTGGGAAACCAAAAGTATCAAAAAGATTATTTGGATTATTATAATCTATTTTATTTATTAAAATATCTAATACTTTATC
Organism: Catalaphyllia jardinei; assembly: GCA_022496165.2. Taxonomy (NCBI): domain Eukaryota; kingdom Metazoa; phylum Cnidaria; class Anthozoa; order Scleractinia; family Caryophylliidae; genus Catalaphyllia; species Catalaphyllia jardinei. The sequence continues at coordinate 31,767 of JAEMPF020007943.1, read as the reverse complement.
TTTAACTTTATATTCAACTTCATCATCTTCACCTTCTTGAAATGTATCTTCACCTTCTTGAAATGTATCTTCACCTTCTGCTAATGGAGCTTTATCTTCTTCTTCTATAAAAGAATAGTCAGGAGGTGGTTCCATTTCATATCCAGGTGGTTTTTTAACTATATATTTTTCTGCTTGTGGCTCTACATAATCTTCTAGATTTAGCAATCCCTCTACATCTATATCTTCATATGGATCTACATCTGGTGCATAATCAATACCACCATCTCTATTTACTCTAGGTACTTGAATTCGGACTCTCTTTTTAGGTTTAGTTTGTTCAGCTATTTGATCTAGCTTATCTAACCTAAAAGTTTTTGCAATAGCTTGATCAGTTGTTTTAGTCTTTATCTTATCTTCTGTTATTTTATTAAATAGTTCTCTCTTCATTTGACCAGTATTAGTCCTTTTATCTGCTAATTCTTTCCATTTACTTAAACTCATATATTAACATAATTTATATTTTTATAAATCATTTGTATATCAAAAAGAATATATTCATATAAAATATAGATGAGAATTCCTAACTATGATAAAAAATCAAAAACAAAAGGTAATTTTAAAAATATAAAAGATTTCATGCCATCTAACACTTTTAGAATGTTAATCTGTGGTCCAAGTGGTTGTGGTAAAACTAATACTCTTATGCATATGCTCTATAACCTTCTATATTTTGATAAAATTTACTTATTCTCAAAAAATATAGAACAAAAAAAGTATCAAGAACTAATGGATAAATTCGAACCTATATCAGAAAAGGTAGGATATGATGTTATCCAAGCTAGCAATGATGAAATAACACCACTATCTGAACTAGATGGTGATAATCAAAAAATAGTTATATTTGATGACTTTGTTTGTGAAAAGAATCAAAAACCTCTTGTTGAATATTTTATTGGTGGTCGTCATAAAAATTGCAGTGTTATCTATCTAAGTCAATCTTATTATCTAACTCCAAAAGATATACGTATTAATTGTTCTCATTTTTGTATATTTGACTCTCCATCTTCTGCAGAGACTTCAAGAATGTGTAAAGAAGTAAATGTTAATAAGGATAAATTTCTTAGAGCAACATCTGAACCTTATAGTTTTGTTTATATAGATAAGATAAATAAGAAATTTAAAAAAAATTTCAATGAAGATATTTAAAAATAAAATATTTTTATATTATATATGGAATGTTCAGAAGAATCTCAAAACTCCCAATCTCAAAACTCACAATCACAAGAATCGCAGTTTACTCAATCACAATCTTCCTTCTCGGAGGACTCTTGCTCGCAATCATCTTCATCATTTGATTATAAAGATTTTTTATTAAATGCTAGTTTAGAAAGTACTGATAGTGATGATAGTACTTATTATCCTTCTCATTCTTCACAATCACAATAATTAGATAAAAGCAATTAAAAAATAAAACAATCTATTACTATATAATGGGATATAGTAATGGATTATTAGAACAAAAAAATGTAAACAAAAGTGGAGGAGTAGGTGAGAGAGGTCTTCCTGGAATTGGATTTAATCTTACTGATGATGGTAATTTTGATATTGATGGAAAGAGATTAACAAATGTAGAAGCACCTGTCCATGATAATGATGCATCTACTAAAAAATATACTGATGATAATCTAGACTCTAAATTAGATAAAGTTTTAACTGCTGATCTTGACTTAAAATCACATAAAATAGTAAATTTAGCTGACCCAATAAATGATAAAGATGCTGTTAATTATCAAAAATTAAAAGATCATACTGAAATTACTGAAAATAATTTTCATTTACAACCAAGTTTAAGGATATTTAAGTCAGGTGTTGAGTTAACTCTATCAAATAATTTCTATGAAACATCTCCATCTGGTACATCAAGTGACTTTGGTGGTCAAACATTTCTAGAACTTGAAATGAAGTCAGATAAGTTAAGAGATGGTATATATACATCATTAATAAAGATAACTGGTGTAACTGATTATACTCATATATTCAATGTGTATGCCTCTGACGGTTTTAGACTTTATAGTTTTGCAAGCAGACAGAATGGTATTATAACAAAGTCATATATAAGATTCTCAAGTGATGGATCTGAGGGTAAAATAAGATTTAATATTGTAGTATTTAAGAGAGACCCATCAATGAATTTTAAGTTTCAAACAAGAGTTATAAAAGGTTCACATGGCACAGGATTTGATGATAGAATATTTGAGATACCTGATACAGATGATAACTATGAGATACTCTTCTTTGAAAATATCAATATGGATGGAAATAAAATAGAGAGTTTAGCTAATCCAATCCAATCTGATGATGCTGCAACTAAAGGTTATGTTGACATTCAAAATGGAAAACAAAATATTGCCATTGCTGATAAAGCTTCAAAAAGCTATGTTGATGATGAGATAGCTAAAATCCCATCAGTAGACACTTCAAATCTACTAAAGTTAGATGGTAGTAGGTCTATGACAGGTGATCTACAAATGGATACACGCCATATTCTTCAAGTAAAAAACGTAGATGATCATAAAGATACTGACTCATTAACTGTTAAGAGAAAAGATTTATATAGCGCTGTAAATAAAGAATATCTAAATGAGAATTTTATTAAGTTAAAGAGCAATGCTGATGGTACTGAGGCTTTTGACCTGCGAGGAAAAAAAGTTCAGAACACAGAGCCATATTCTGATAATTTATTTAGTGATAATGATCTTGTTAGTAAAGTATATGTAGATAGAAAAATTGCTAAAATTCCTTCGGTAGATACTTCAGATTTATTAAAATTAGATGGTTCGAGAGCGATGAGTGGTAATTTAAATATGGGTAATAAATACATAGATAATCTCGCCACAATTATTGAGAGAGATGGTGACCCTGATAATAGGGCAGAAATATTAAAGAGGGCAGTTAACTTTGATTTTTTTGAAAAAGAGAGAGCATATCTTAGAGTACTAATGTCTAAAAGAGTATTTACAAAAGGTGATAATATGACTGGCGACCTTAATTTCCAATACACTGCGCAGAGTGGTCCTAATGCTGGCCAGATAGTAAATAAAAAGGTAAAGGGATTAGCAGACCCAACTGATGGGAGAGATGCGGTAAATAAAAGATATGTTGATAATAGAGATTTTATAAATAAAAATTATATTGATTCAGAAATAGCAAAAGTGCCAACACCTGATGTTGATAAAGCTTATGTTGATGCTGCAATACAAAGCTCTGAAGAGAGCGCAATTGAATCAATTGACAGAGAAAATGTATTCAAAAAAGTAATGGATGATGACCTTTTCAAAGAGGATGATAGTGATATTCATAAAATTGGACTCATAAATAAAGATTATCATAAAGTAAATCAAAAAACATACCATTTTCAAATTGATTATGACTCAAGTCTAGGTTATTATAGTACTCGACTAAGTATTGATGTAGTTTATTTACCAATCGGAAACTATACTATAGTTTATGAAATGTATATTAGTGATGGACTCTCTGTTGATGAAATTAATGCATCTAGTGGCACTCTCTCTGTCAGTAAAATTAATAGCAAAATAGTAAATAATAACACAAGAAGTGTGATACATTTCCGTAAGGGTATTATCAATCCTAGTTTTGATGATTTAGATATTGATATTCGTCTTAAAGGTAGGTCAGACCCTAAAACAGATATTTATGTGGTAGTCTATGGTGTTAGAGGTTACCAGAATGATGTTTCGATTCATCTCTGGGACCGATTGTATTACTTCCATAATGATGTGGTCAATTTTGAAGCTCCTATCGATATGAATAATAAACAAATTAAAAACCTTCCAGAAGGAAATGAAGATAGTGATGCTATAAATTTTAAACAGTTAAATGATTTTAAAAATTCTTTCCAAACTTCAGTCGCAAATTTGCAGAGTTCTATAGGGACAGTCCATTCTGATCTACAAACACAATTAGACAAAAATGGTAATTTAATTAAAG
>JAEMPF020007943.1:0-27677 GCA_022496165.2 Catalaphyllia jardinei | reverse complement strand
TATATAGAAATTTAATAAGAAATGATGGAAGATTTTCATTAATAAAAAGGATTTATTTCCCTGATTCTACTGCATCAAAAACTCCAAATAATTTTTCATATCAGACAAATGGGGATAACGAGGGAGTTGTCACTTTTTATTTAAGCTTTCAACATAAAGCCACTGTAACTGGCGCTATGATAATAACTTTACATTGGAAAGGGGGCTCTTATCCTATCTATATTTTTATTAGCAAAGATAGAGTAGTAGTTTCCAGAAATCCCTTAATGAATGAGCCAAGTTTAAGAAGTATTAATATTCCAAATAACGCCAAAGGAAAAAAATTCTATTTTTGGTTAACTGTCCAAAGAGAAACTATGAATTTTATTTTTAGTGGCATCACTAGTGCAATCACTGTAACACATCCTCATTTCTATAGTCAAGGTTTTAATTTTTGGACTATCTATGTGTCAGATTCTCCTTTCACTATAAAGAGAGGTTTAATAACCAAAAATATCTATAATTTGAATAGTGATGCTTATGGAGATATCAAAGAATATGAAAAGAGTGAAGGAACAATTATTTAAAAATATTTTAATGACTTTATATATAATATGGGTTTCACTAATGGAGAACGAAAACAAGAGGTAAAAGCAGTGAAAGGCGAAAAGGGAGATAGAGGTATTGGTTTCTCTTTGACAGCTGACCAGCATTACCATATTAATAAAAAAAGATTAACTAATGTATCCGCTCCAGTAGATAACAGTGACGCGACCACTAAAAAATTTGTCACGGATTTATTAAAAAATAAAGCTGGAACTACTTATGTAAACAATGAATTAGCTAAAAAAGCAAACGTGACAGATGTTCAAACAGCCTTAGGCGATAAGTTAGAAGCGAGTGATCTAAACATTATCAATAACACTTTAACTGTTCATCAAAACAATAAAGCTGAAAAGAGCTATGTTGACAACCAATTAGCCAGTAAAGTCAACTTAACAGATTTTAATACTGCCTTTGATCAAAAAGCAAACGTGTCAGACATAACAGCTTTGTCTAATTCTGTAAATTCACTCACGCAAAACAAAACAGACAAAGCAGATTTTAACGCTCTAGTTCAGAATATAAATGACTATATTACCTCCCTAAACCAAAAGTTACAATTCATTCAGAAGAAAATGGACCATTAAATGCAAATACTTTTGAATGGTCTTTTGGAAATAGAGCAACTGGTCAAAACTATGGCTTTCCAATTCCTATTTCTTCTAGAATTTTGTATGGTGCTTTGTCATCTACTTTAAACAATAACGCTCCTGAATTAATTGTAGTAGCAGTAATTATAAATGGTAATGAGGTAGGAAACGAATATTATATCACAAAACCTTCTGGACATTTCTCAACTACAGCTGCTTTTAATACACCTATTGAATTAAGTCCGGGCGATAGAGTTAATTTTAAAAGTAAAACTAACAGCAATGTCACACATACTATAATAAGTCTAATCATAGAACTTGACTTATAATTTTGTAGAAGAATGACCACAAGAGATAGTAAGGGAAACACGTTTCCTTTTGTCTGTTGCAACAGACAGTGCGTGGGTAGTAGGGAAACACGTTTCCCTTTGTCTACTACATCAGACAATGCGTGGGTAGTAGGGAAACACGTTTCCCTTTGTCTGCTGCATCAGATTGTGTGTTGCTAGTAAGGAAACGTGTTTCCCTTTGTCTATTGCAACAGACAGTGTGTGGGTAGTAAGGAAACGTGTTTCCCTTTGTCTATTACAACAGACAGTGTGTAGGTAGTAAGGAAACGCGTTTCTTGCATTTATAAATAATTTTCTCATAATTATTTATATGAGAAAAAAAATTTGCGATTTCAATCACATTTCACAAGACTTGAATAGCGATCAAATCAATGAATTGATGGGTTATTACAAAACAATTCATCTAAAATGGTTTTTATATAAGAGAGCTCATAGGTATTACAGAAATATTAAATATGCAGCAAGATTGTTTTCAGGTGCCATTGCTGGAGGCGGTATTGCATCAGCCATTGTCTCAGGATCTATTTTGACTATTATTTCTCTTGGTGGTTCTATGTTAATTGAATGTTTGCTTGACTATAAAAACGTTAACGAAAACATGAATAACTGCAAGTATGCTTATCAAAGCTATGCACATCTATTAGTCCGAATAAAGAGAGCATTAAGGATGGGCACATTTAGCAATGAAGATTTAATTAATGATATCTGTAATCTTGATAATTTCTTTATTGATATGTGCCCTTCTGTTGAAAAGTATAAAAAATACTATTGGAAAAAATATTCTGAAGAATAAATTATAATTATATTATATGTCTGATAATATGCTAGAATTTTATACTAATCATTTAAAGAGACAAATTTCTATATATAGAAATTTTCTTATAAATACTCTAAAAAAATTCTATATATATAATGAAGTTGATTTTAATTCAAAAACAAATGAAGAGCTATCTATTATGTTAGATAAATTTAGAAATCCTATGATATTTAATCAAGAGAGCCTCTTGATAAAAAGAATTAATGATGCTATTAATAAAATATTAAATTATTATAAAAAATGATACCCTATTATATATTATATGGATAGACAATATATAAAAGATGGATATATAGATAGTGAAGCAGAAGCAGTGATAGTGCGTGTTTATAATAAATTTCAAAATAGAAAAATACCAATGATTAAGCCTAAAGTTATTCCATTAAAAAAAAATAATATAATTAAGACAAAAGATGGTATTGTTGTTGAAAGACCAAAAGGTTATAAAGAAAGATAATTCATCCTTAATAAGAGAAATTATTAATAGTGAACCTAACTATGATTTTGGTATATGAATTTTTTCCTTTTATTCTCTCCTATTTTTTGCCTTTATTTTGCCTTATTTTTAGATAGTGTGCTCTGGCCCCTCTTTGCCTATACTACTTCTAAATACACTATGATAAGGGATACACCAAGTACTTACCGAATCAAAACCTGCTTTTAACCGAAGTTACGTTTATATTTAGATTTGACTTTTTACCTGGCTTTATCAAACTAGCAAATCCTATAGTGCCAAGGGACTGGAAAATATGTTCCTTGCAACGAGGGTTCGTTTATAGGCGTTCTTTTCCATACATTATACTATAAATGGGCTGAAGAATATCGTTCGTTATACCGGGGTCTTTGTCATATTGGGGTTCCACTGTACATATCAACCAAAGGGAAATAGAAGCACAGGTCGACATAGAAGGGGAACGACCTGCATTAGGAAAAACGGGGGAATGGCTGAAACTTTGTAACCTGCGTGGCAGGCGTAAACAGGGTGGGGGAGAAATGCACGAAAAAGGAGAGGGCCTCCCCTGCCCAGTTCTCCTCTCCCTGACGCCAGCTACTCAGACTAGAAACTGGAGTGCCATGTCAAGACAAGATGGCTAAGGAGACACACTTTAATCTATGATTACTTCTAGCATTTACACTTAAACTGACAAATGGAGCACGAACTTGCAGTTACATTCATTCTGTGGTTCAATTCAATTTGTGAAGCCCTTAAGGAGCTTAAAACTAATATTCTCTGTGCATCATGGGTTAGTTTTTTTTAGATATGCACTGTAGGAATACACGTAGGCATGTCAGATTTTGATTTTTGACAATGATACACTATTAACTGACACTGAAAGGTCAACGTGACAATGCCTAAATAGTTTCTAAAAAGAAAGTAACATTGTTAATCGCTTCTACCCAATATTATTACAATGTATATCAAAATACACTTACCTTAAGTACGTATTGCATACCTATTTTTCAAAAACTAGATACTCTGCAGTTAGAAATTCAAAGTGCGCAATAGACTCTTTCACTACAAAGCAAAAATAGTTCTTGAAATCACATTTTTAAACAAAGATCGACTTATCTCAGAAGAATGAAATGAGATATTTCGTGGAAATTCTATGAGAATTTCAGACTGCCAGGTATCTAGTTTTTTGAAAACACTTCCCAGCTGCCGGGTATTTAGACACAGCGTTCAATAAAGCCGTATGAAGGTAAAGAAGAGAAATTGATCTGTTTACTAGCTCAATCGTACCGACGTCAGTGTTTAATCAGCGGTCAGTATAGAATGCAAAATGCAGACAGCACATGGCAAAAGCCTTCCTGACTATGCTTGAATACTTGGCAGATAAACCATTCAATCAACAATTCTGCAAACAAATCAAAATGTCACGCAATCAACTTCACGTTATATGTGAAGAAAAGATTGGTAAGCCTACTCAACTTTTGCCTCATGTTAAAATGTCGTTTGTTCCTTTTTTTTTGTTTCTAGTGGGTAGAGTAAGCTTTCGAGGGGAATTATCATTTTTCAAAAATTCATAACAAGTCAGAGTACTGTATCAAAAAAAGCGTGCGTAAATCTTTATTCAGTACGCGTAGAATTACAATTTATTTTTATACGAGGATCACAGTTGTGTCTTTGGGGAATAAAAACCAAAACCACTGTAATAATCTGCCTCTCATTGGAAAAGCTGTAGTATAATAACAAACAGTATTTATGCAATGCACAAGTTGGCCGCAAATATCTGAAATGAGTAATTCTCCATCTGAAATTCTGAAGCTGCCCAAATCGGCGCTACAAAACTATCAAAGGAAAACTCCATCATCATGCATAGTGTGAACAAACTAGAAACATTCATTATGACTGATTATGCAGGAAGAAAAAACGTGAAATTGAGGTATCAGTCAGTGTTGAATGCAAAGTAGACGTTTCACGTTGTGTTCAGGTTTCAAGAATACCGCAGAGTGGAGACTTTGATAAAACAGGTTCAGAGATGCCAACCTCTGGCCTGGAGATTTGACATAAGGACATCTGTTCAAAGGGGGGAGACAGTTCACACAGATGGCGTGGCACGAGTGGTATGTGCGTGAGTCTCTGGGGATTTCCCCTTTAGAGATATAAGCCTGAAAACTTGCATACTAGCTAATTGCTATCTTTTAATTTTTGATAAAATTGTTTATCAAAAATGAATAGCTTTTGTTTACGGAAGGTAGGTCACGTGACCAAAAGGCCTATTTCTAATTTGGTGATATGCCAAGAACAAAGAACTTCTGAAAATTTAAACCAGCAGGCAGTACGCTGATGAGATGTCTTTTATTTCAATTGCGATTGGTGTGCATAAGTAAGATCTAAAACATTATTTTAAAATATTATTTACAGCGGTTCTTAGTAACATGCGAGCTAACCCTAAACATTAAAATTTCACATGGCCAATTAGTCGTCAAAACTCTGACAATATTCATAGCAGTAAAAGGTAACAAATGTGAATGCAAGAAAAAAGTTATAATTCTATTGCAAAAGAACTTAAGCTCTAGTAACAATAACAGCTAACCGAATGGCGGTTGGAAATCGCCTTCTCGTACTGTTTATGGGAGAGATTATCGATCTTCTGGCTCTCTTGCATCGAAATCCATAACTTTTTTAGTGGCTCACATTTGATTGGCGTCCACCAAAGAAAAGGTGACCACGACCACTTAGTAGAGGTCAGTTTTTCAGTAATTAAGGAAAGCTATTTATGGGACTTTCATAAGTGACTGCTTAAGGAGGCTATGTCACGCTATTTTCAGCAATTCTGGTACACACAAACTAGTCTAAAAACAATTGAAAATCACGTAATATTGGTTTCAAGCCATAGAAAAACATGAAACAAATACTAGGAAGCTGCAATGAAGCGCAGATGGTCAAATTTGGACACCACTAAAACAGATTGCGAAAAGGTTAACTTGAAAAACGATGGCCCGACGTTTTTCATGTTTAGACCCATTTGTGTAAAACAAGTGGTAAAAAATGCTTAGAAATCATCTATGTTTGTTATGTAAATGTGATTTTGATCTTTCACTTAATATTTAATTCACGTTTGAGTTTAGAGCTCACAAAAATGATATGGGAAGAATAGCAAAAAATAGCCACACAGCCCCTTTGATAGGGGTCGGTGAATTGTGTAGACCACCTACCCCTAGTCATGGTGGGTCCTCGTCGACTACTGGTACACCTGTTATGGCCGCTTCCCTAGTAACTGGGGAAGTGGGCGAGCAGTGTGCTCGTGTAATCAGAATTACGTTACGATTCAGTGAAAACAATTCAACCAAAAAAACACCTTTCTCATTTCATTATGAAAGGGAATCCTGAGAGAATTATTACAAGCAATACTGGTAATTCTTGGATACATTTGTAGCATATCTAAAGGCTTACATAGAATTCATGTTACAGAACCAAATCAATTTTTTACACATTTTTATGCACCTATTAATACGTATTAATCCCTGTGACTAAAACAATTGAAACTGCCCATGCCCACAATCATGTTCAGACATATTTTGGAATAGAAAAGTCCATTTATATCTTTTAAAACCATTCATTGTCATAAAATGCACCCCTTACTTGTTATTAACACCCTACGAACAATCAAAAGTAAGGGCACCTCTAGAGATTGAGTAATAAATTAAGCAGGAGTAATTTACATGACCATGATTACTCCAAGCCAAAAAGGTTGAATAAATATAAAATATTGCAGTATCCAAGTGCTCACCGTAAATCAGTGGTCTTTCATTTCACTGGCAATGTCCTCACCAAAAAAATGATTAATATGACGTCAGTGTGACGAAGTTTCCTAATTAAATACCCTCACCAAATGTTAAAACTGCCATCCCCTGTGCATTATCAAAAAAGAATGAAATCAGACCTGGAATTAGAACAATCCAATAAAATATACGGTGAACCCAAAGGATCCCAATATCTCCTACACTTTCTATAAACAATTTACCTCTTACCAAAAAGTAAGGGCACCTCTAGAGAAAAAGTAATACCTTATTACACTTTATTTTGGCGCCGCTTTAATTTTGAGACTTTTGCGATTTTCAATATTAGTTTTGTGACCCTTTGGCAAACTGTTACTGTTTAATTCAGTTGGGACCAGACAGTCAAGTCCGCCTTAATCACTATCTATGAGATACACAAGTAGTTAGTTCTTGACTGAGGTCGTGAGTACAGACTAAACTCAGTAAGGGGTTGTTCTCATGACCAAGGTCAAGATTCTCCCATACAGACTGACCAAGCTCGGTTAATCAGATGTTCATTATATAGCCAAACAAGAAAACTTCAATTCGCTGAAAGGCGCTTAATGTAGCTGGTTCGTAGTCACTACCATTTTGCTTGCGAATTAAGATGAAAAATTAAGTCAGAGGAAGGTCGAACTCACTGAAAGGTATAGCTCCCTTTACTTCTTGCAGGCATTTAAGTCCCTGTTACCCTTTTATTGAGTACTTTTCACTTTTGAGCTTTTGAAAAAACTTCTCAATTTTGTACGGCCATACATGTACGTGGTTATTCTAAAAACCTCGCAACTTAAACCTTGCAAGATACAATGTAGTAGCAGCAAAAAAAAATCATGGTATTCTAAATTATTAGGAATATTTAAGGTTACAGTATACAGTGGAACCCTACGGTAGCCCACAAGTGCACACCAAATTTAATTCACTCACACCGAAATCAAATCACTCACACCGAATTCAAATCACTCACACCGACACCGAATTCAAATCACTCACACCGAATCGGTCAGTATAAAACACGGACTGCGTAATACGGACTACGGACTGGGTATAAAACACGGACTCCGGTATAAAACGCGGACTAAGCATTACGGACTGGGTATAAAACAGATAAAATACAGACTCGGGTATAAAACGCGGACCGAGCATTACGGACTCGGTATAAAACACGAAGGAACGTTCTACAATGAATAAATTCTCGCACGAACGTCTTCATAATAAAGATAGAAGCCACCTGTAATTATAGAAGTCTCATTTCCCAAAAATGCCCACTCATAGCGGTTTAACCATGCTGTAATGAAATAGAAGACACTGAAAGTCACAAAATTGACGAGCTGTATGAATTTTCGAATGATTCAAGCCATGATTAAATGTTTTGAAAGATCAACAGTCGAGAGAATTGAGGAGAATTCGAACGACGTATCTCGCCCTGGTGTCCCGCTGTTTATTTATACGATAATACACATAAAAAATGAGGAGCAAAAAGTTGATAAGTAGAAAAAAAAAAACGCCATTACACAAGGATGGCAGTTCTACACACCTTAATATCGCCATGGAAAAGGAAGGAGGGAAAATGAAAAAAACCAGTTATTAACAACACGGGGTATTCGTAATTGGCTACCCATCCAAGTACTATCCCTACCGAACACGACTTTACTGTGTGACTGATTTGAATTTGAATTCGATGTGAATGATTTGAATTCAGTGTGAGTGACTTGAATTCGGTGTGAGCGATTTGAATTCGGTGTGAATGATTTAAATTCAGTGTGAGTGATTTGAATTCAGTGTGAGTGATTTGAATTCGGCGTGAGTAAATTAAATTTGGTGTGCACTTGTGGGCCACCGTAGGAACCTGCTTAATACAGACCCAAGGGGACATGCAAGTGTCTGTATTATCTAGGTGTCGACTTTTTCACTCAAAGGAGGTTCTCAAAAACTTCTTTATCTCGAAATAATTTTTTATTGATACAATTAATTAGTAATTGGACCGAGTGTTGTACAATTCAGGCAAGGTTTACCTTCAGTTTTAAAAATCATACTATTAAACGAGAAAATCTTAAGCATTTTCTATTTTCCATATTTTTTGAGTTTTTGCTTCACCCAAAGTGAATGAAAGCCCAACACCGCTCCTTCTTTACATCTTTTATAAGGATCATACTTTTAAAGCTGTCAGTGTTTTAGGCTCTTCCTTTTCCCATTCTTTTGAGTTTTTGCTTAACCCAAAGTAAAACTCAGCTTTCCTTAGTCACGAAAGCCTGTATGATGCTCATAACCATAGCCCAATTTAGGCACAAAACTGAACACGTCTGGTCTCAGAGTGTGTGGAAAGAAAATATGATAGTGAAGAAATGCCCACCAGCATATTAATGATGTCCGGGACCATAGAAAGTTTTGCACAAGCATAACATCTGTTTTACAATCGTATAAGAAAATTTGAAACCCTACGGGAGCTACCTGTAAAGTAGGTATAAGTGAGGCTTTAAAACCCAAGCCACGATCGTATACAAATGAAAATGTCACAGCTGTAGCATATGCCTGTGCGAAGTGCTATCCGACCAAAGACCACCCAGGTGAAACAGTCCGTTTCTCTTCAACAGCAATGCATGTCTGAAGAGATTCTGACACAAGATTAAAAAAAAAAGGTTTTTCAATGCTAAGGGTCAAAACAAAATCCTTGACCTACTAAGCAACAGTACTGTATGTCAATTTGGACGCTTGTCATTGTTCAAAAAAGGAGGGGTACCTTTCCATAACGTGTTTTTAAACATTCGTTGATAAATATTACTTGTGCTTAAAAAAATGCATCTGCAGGCCCAAAGATCTTTCAATATCAAACTTGCTTCAAACACAATCATAAACCACAGGCAGCCACTTTACTACCCGAACAGGAATTTTCGCTTGTATGTTTGTTAATTACTTGTAGAACACCTTCCCATTTACTCATTTGTTACTTTGAAAAGTATTGACGCAGAAATCTTCAGTTGAACTTGTCCACAGTAAAACAAATAGTATTTTATATGTACAATCTGTTTTCCTGCATTTAAAATCAAGGAATTCACACGGGTTTATACATAGGTAACATACGTTCTTCCGCGGAGCACTCCTCGTCTGCTTCTAAAAGTTTTTCTAAAAATAAATTGAAACAAATCTCATAAGCCAAACAATTGGCTATAGGAGTATCAAGATTGGCATTGCTATGGCAACATTAAAGGCTTCTTGAGTAGGCTCCTAAAAAATAAGCCCCAAGATAATGGGGCTTCAGGGTTTTGATCTGTCATAACTCCTGCTCTTGGCAGCAGAATGCTTAAAATCCATAAAGCTCTTGAGACCAACAATTGGGCTGAGAACTCTAAAGTATTGGGTAAATTCCCTTTATCATATTGCCAGTTTGTTTCATATTTTAGCAGATAGTCATCAATATGGTGTTTATATAATATGTTATAATATGTGGGTGTAGACAGAATGTGGACCCCCCTTTCTGGAACTCCCTTCTGGACCCCATTCTGGACCCCTTTCTGGACCCCTCCCCCCCCCCCAAATTTTCCGTTGAAAAAGACAAATCATTGAAAAAACATATTAATTAAACCTTCAAGAGACTCAGTTGAATTTCTTTGATCGATCAGTTCGAATTTTAGGCTTAAATCCACAGGTAAATCTCAGGTAAAGTTGAAACTCTGTTGTTGCAAACTTACTATCAACCACTTCATTAATTGCATCATAAAATAGACGTAGAAACTGTCTAAAGTTAATCGTAAACAAATATTGTGCAATCTTTACAAACCTTCATTAAGCAGACACTAGAGAAGGTCCTCAGGGTGTCCACTTAATAGAGGTTTCACTGTATTAGCTACAAATGTTGTGTAGCATGTGTTATAGTAACGTAACATAATTCTTGTAAGGTTGTAAGTATTATAAGGTTGTGTAAGTTGAATGACATAACAATGTAATGTAAGTAACTTAATAAATGAAGTTTTTGCAATGCTCAATTTTGCCATCTTATTGAAGTGTCACGAAAATTTCCTGGTGCAAAAATGAAGTCATGTTATATATTAGCTTCAAAGTTGAATAACAATATAATATTAAAACAACACATCAGTCACAACGTTTGTCAAACAATGTTGCATATCATAGGAACATGGTATTTCACGTCATATTGAGACTGAATTCAACTAGTTCAAATAGTGGGTAACTAGTGTTGATTTTACTGTTTTATCGTGACATATAATTTCAATTAACATTGTCGGAAGAAGCGTAAATCCTTCAACAAGACCAAATGGTTGTCTGCGTAGCTATTAGAATATGCATATCAATGGAAAAGAAATCTACAAGTTTTTACTTCGCACGAATTAGATAATTTATATTCCATGTTTTTTTCACTAGCTGATTCAGCTAAAACTGGCCAAAAGTAGCTTACTTCTACAGGTTTAAAACAAAAAACAAAACTTTACGAATATAATGCTTTTCATTAGTATTCGGTGCCTGCCCATGCTTCCTTTCAGTCTTGTCTTGCAGGCTCTTCAAAACACTTCTGTCTGACAATGAAAAAGGTGTATATACTGGTATACAAGCAAATGTTTAATACCAACACTAGGGTGAAGTTGTGAAAGTAAGATTTTACTATTTCTGCAAAATTAAAGCGTTGCAAAATGTGACCACCCAAGTTACAGAAGTTAACAAACACATCGCGACAATTTCATGTGGTAGTAGTGGCAGTAGCAGCAGCAGTAGTAGAAGTAGTGACATGGGTATTAAAAGTAGTTTCCTCACCATCAAATAGCACAGGAACTGCATATTGTCCTAAAAGAAAAAGTAATGACAGTAACTTAAAGGCGGATACACACGAGGGGACATGTTTCAGGGACAAGTTCCAGAAACAAAATCATGTGATGTTCACACGACGGGATAAGTAGCAGGGACATGTTGCAGCAACAAAATCATAATAAAATCACGATAAAATCACAAGAAAATGTACCGGGGACTGCAACATGTTGCAGCAACACGTTCTACGTGTGAACTAGCTGTACATGACACATTGCCTACTATTACAGCAATAGCAACAAGAAGCCCTCCAAAAATGACGTGACCTCTCATAAGCGACAACCTTCCGTAAGCTTGACATTTTGGGTGGTCTCAAATCAGACTTTGCTACTGAACAACGACAAAGTCAAGTTTGCTTGGCATTTACTCAACAAATGTCACTTGAGACATATTGATGCCATCCTATGCTCAGGGTTTTGACAAGACACTGACCCCTTACAGACCCCCTAGTGTACCAATATAAAATTCACTTGGAAAACTAGAAAAACAAAGCAACAGTCAAGAATAACATAATGAGAGTCTGAATCAAGTCCAATTATATAAAGAATTTAAGATTACTTGAAATTTCCCGCATGGCAGAAGTGTGGCTAAAGTGAAAGGCCACATTTTCACTAGTTGTGCTGTATTTTGATGAGCCATAGGGCAAGCCAAAATATAAACAAGTAAAAAAGAAACAGTGACACTATGGGTAGAGCTTATCCTGGTTTAAAATATCCCCAAATATCACTTTATAAATATAAGTACCTGCATTGGAGTTATGGCAAATCAACATATCAATTTCACCATACCACGCCTTCACGTTTCCTATCAAAGGAAGGAGAAGAGTAACAACATACAGTATGTATATGATGTATATGTATATATATACAACAACAACAATAATAAATTAACAAAATTAAAAAAAAGATTAATATCATGATAGTAGGTTAAATTAAACTGTTTATTGCCCGCTTCAATCTGTTGATCCAGTATTCCTCTCACAAATGATGTGTGTGCGAGCTGTGATAGCCCTGAAAAAAGAGCCGGCTTGCCAGCAATTGGTAGGAGGTCTTGACAGCCAATTAAAGTATGAGATTTGACAGCAGCATTGACAAACTTTTCACGATAAGTGGTGAGATGTTGCGCTCATTACCCCGAAAAAAGTGATTGTGGAAGAAACTCAATCTTCCTTTGGTAGAAAGCATTTGGATATGTGGCTGTTTTAAAATAAGGTGTAATAGTGTTTCAGTCCACCAAATCTCAACAAAGCCTTATTTTAACATTAGCAACTTTTTGTGGTGAGCGGTTTCTTTTAATTTTACTTAAATATTGCAAGAGCTTTTGAGATTGTACAAACTATGCTCAACTTAATTCACTTACCAAGGGCAAGGGCCTTCCACCCCATTCTTGAAGGCAAAAACAATGGTCTTTCACTCGGTTGGGCTCCTTTATTAATTGCATCCTCAGGACTTGCATTCAATATGCAAAAGCCATCGATCAAAGGCAACAATATGCATTAGTTTGAGCTTCATTACGTGTTGACTGATGCCCAAAGCTGAACATTAGTTTCACAAACTCCTGACTCAATCCACTTTCTCTTGTCGGCTCTGTAAGTTTTGCCAGCCCCTCCTACAGGGCTCCAACAGCTTTACCTACAAGATTTTCCTGTTGAATATCGTTGGAAACAGACTCAAGGACCTCTAGAAGGAGTGGGGACAGCAATGCAAATGGAACAGGTGGACCCTGCACAAGACCAATATTGAAAGCACAAAGTAAATCTCTGTCCATTCATATATAAATCACATGACCTATATGTAGCAACAGTAATGTAATAATAAATATGTGCAGAAATAAGATAACATTAGACAGGACCCATAGAGACTCTGCCTAGGACAGCATTTTGCATGCAACTAGTTGAGTGCAGGACTGTAATTCAAGTACAATTTGTAGGATTTATCTGCAATAATTTATGATGGGAGGTGTGCTAAACTCTGGATCGAGTGGTCCAGGTTCAAGCCCTAGCCGGGGTCATTGTGTTGTGCCCTTGGGCAAGAAACTTTACCCTCACAATGCCTCTCTCCACCCGGGTGTGTAAATAGGTACTGCCGAACTTAATGCTAGGAAAAATACTGCGATGGACTAGTTACGTTTTTAAGAAGCCACGTTGTTAAGAACCCGATTAAGCTAACCCAGGAAAAGGTACAATTTTGATTTGAGTTCTGTACCTTTGCGGTGAGGTTTTCTGTTTTGAGTTTTATAAACCCAAAACAAAGCAGGAAAAAACATTTGTATAAAGAAAACGTTATAATTCGGAGAAATTTTAATCCTAAGCTAGCGTTAGCCGGCTTCCGAACACTCCTGAACTGTTTTCAATGAGCCCGCGACCCAATCGAAACCAGCATTTGGTCAAAAAACCATGTGACCTCAATGAGTTGTAGACTTAAGCCCGTGATATGGTCACGTGATACTGGTCAGCAGATACCTTGTTTTGAAAGGTGTCGATTGCTCATAACATGGATGTCCAATATCAAAGAGGTACACGGTAAACCAAGGCCTCATTTCTCTATCAACCTATTATTTGGAGTATGGCCGCCATGTTGCATGACTCCGTCGCCGCTGTCGGCGTCGTGCGTACACGCCCACGAGCAATACCGCTGCCCATGATAACCATGAGAAAATCAATACATGGGTTTCTTTTTCCTATATGGTTATGGGGCTCCACTTGGCGGCCCTTCGGGCCGCTGGAGCTTCGCTATAACGGTTCCCATACACCCTCCCATACAAACCTCTCGAATTTTGCGCCTGTTCCAAACAAAAGATTAAGGGGATTTGTATGGGAAAATTAAAACCTGAAGTGCCCACATCTCGGCCCCAAATTGCAATGGAGAGCTAATTTTTGGCAAGTAGACGTTTTTGTGGCATGTTCCCTCCGAATAGCTGATCAAATTTAATAATTTCCCAAACTTAAATTTTTGTGATGCACGTCATCTATAGCCACCATATTGCTCGCGATGATGAAGAAAACAGTTCACAATTCCAGCCTAAAGACAAAAATGATCCAAAAACAGCCTTACCTCATCTACCTGAAAAATTTTCTTCAAGTCTGAGAGCGAGATTCTTTGAGGTGGGCAACTGTGGGCAACTACTCTAAGTTAACCACGTTTACCCTTATCTATCCTGAGTTACCAACTTTATACTTCGTTGACCCTCATCTACTAGTCCAGGAGCATATGTACTCCCGTGGGCAAATCGTGAAGAAAGCAAGCAACTAGGCTAGATATGTTCAGCTCGCTGCTGTGCCCTGAAACGGACAGGAACATTCGCATCGGAAAGCAAGGTTATGTAAGTTATTTTATTCTACCGATTTTCAGAAGTGATGTTTTGATGTTTCATTCCTAACATCAATCAGTGTGTCAACAGTTGTTTTGACACTGGGAAAAGTTCGATTTTTTAAACAAATTAATCTCAGAAACATTTTGTTTATTGGGTTTGTTGAATTCGAGGTAAAGCAATGGTTCTCGGCTTACCAACACCAAGTTTGTGCGTGGTTTAGTCTCGCTCGACTGCCGACTGAGGTTGCAAGACAATTATTTCTGAATCATATTCTAAAAGAAACGGTTTTATCTTTTGTTTTCTGGCTTCTCGAACCTGTTTAATGCCTCGGCAAGACTTGTTTGTACCTTGTCCTTTGCCCAGTCACGTAAAATATTATCCTAATTCTCAAAACTTTCCGCCATTTTAAAACGGCAGAGGGAAAAGCTTTGTAATGATGACGTCAATCGTGCATCTGTCCTCTAATAGATCATAGGCGAGAACCAATCAAAATGCGAGAATAACTTGGGGTATTTATAAAAAGCTTTCGATTACTTTACTTACAATTTCGATGCCAATTTTCGCATTTTCTTAAGCTAAATACATAGGCAATTGCCTGAAATAACACCGAACGAGAATGGGAACGAGAGAAAATAAATTTAAAAGTTTACAGTTTCATCATTAGTTTTATTTCACCAGTACTTTCAAATGTTTCATACATTAATTCAACATTCGTTTTCGACTTTTGGTGTTGCTGGAAATGGTTTTTTAGAAGATACGACGACAATCATCTTGGTACAACGTTTTTTTCTACTTAGCTTGTTACTAGAGAAATCTAGTGGATTCCTTCTTAAGTCCATCATCCATTGAAAATCTTGCAGAATTTATAATAAGCACTTTCCCCCACAACAACACAGAATAATTAAACAAACCACGATGGGTTTGCAAAGCGACGAAAACTTGGGAAGCAAAGGTATCCGACTTTCCGTTCGAAATTGTTCAAACCGTACTAAACGAAACACGCTGAAACTTGACACGAACCTTAAAAATATCCTATGGTAGCTCCATCTTGAAAATAATGCAAAACAAATCGACAAACTTTTTGCAAGTTGAATTAATCTAATTTGTTCGATATTTTCAATCATTCGACTGTTAAAATTTGATGTAAATATCGGATTTTTTAAACTTTTACACACAAGTTTTAAGTGATGTCAGCCTAAAAAATGGCGTGTACTGGGTCAGTATAGGTATCACATTTATGCGGGATGTGAGACAACACACGACAGAACGGTGTTAAGGGCAAAATAAAGAAGTCATTCGCTTAAAATATCTACGGAACGGATTATCCTGAAAGTTGCTCTGAGTAAACTTTAGCTGTTTGGTGCTTGTTTGAAGTCATTACAAAAAATTCATCTTGGCATATGAAAAATAATCGCATTTAAAAAAACAGTGAGGTTTCAGAAAATCGCTTATAACTCGGCCAAATCGCGTTTGTTTGCCATAAAATTTATGGTTTTATTTTATTAAGGATTATTCTGTTAGAGTTTCGAAAATCGAAGGAATTGCTTTACGTCTTCTTGTTAAAATGCGCTTCAAAAAGAGAGCTGACAGCCTGACAAATACCCGCGGGCCACCTTAACAAACATATAATATTTTGTACCAGCATGAATGAAAAATTCTATTAATAGAAATTATACGAAAATTGAGGACTCCCATACGAATAGAAAATTGAAGTTTGCATACGGGTGCCATAAGAATAGCCACTGCATTGATAATAACTTGTTTCCATACGTGCCAGAAATGACTCTGAGCAGAGAAGAAATGCATAAGACAACAAGGTGGGGACACTTGGAAACCACTGTTCACTCTGAATATGCAACACTTTCATGTGACAGTTTTTTTTTCAGCAAATGTGCATTGTTACATAAGAAAAAGGCCAATGTTCTCAAGCGCATGAGAAAAATAAATTAAAAAGGTCACAGAAAAGTTGTCCAAAACAATTTGCTTCATGTGGATGTGGCTAAAGTCATCAGGGATGATTTGAGTTTTCACAGGCTGCTGCAAATGTAACGGTCTCTGTTTGCCCGTCATGCTTGAATAAATTGTTTTCACAGATTATTTAATTAAACAACAATGCCAAACCATAAATATTTCCTCCATTGCTAGATGAATAAGATTTTCAAAAGTGAGGGGTTTGTCTTCAAGCATTCTCTTTCTTTCCCTCTCCCATGCATACCCCCAGTCATACAAACGTCTGTAAATTTCTCAATTTTCGACCTGCATTTTCTCAGCTGATATTGCACCTGAAATGCTGAAACTTTGCAGGGTTACTAAAGTTAAGGTGTTCTTTCTAGTGCTGGTATACATTTTTAATTTTAGCTAATTTTAACTTATTTGAATTTTCGGCCGCCATTTTGGACAAGGGTCTATTAGATACATTCAAGATTTCTCAAATGCATTTTTCAATTTCCTCTGTATATCGTATTTACTGGAATAAGCGCCGCAGCACTTATTAAACTTTTGGCACCCTGAATCCAGCGCTTATTTGAGGGCGGCGTTTATTTAAAAATTGGACGCAACAAAGAAATCTGCTCTTTTAATTTAACGGTATATTTCCTATCTGCACGGAAATTTTACTGCTAGCAACAGAGGCGTCTTTTGTTTGTCATGGCACCATTAAGATACACTACGGCGGGATGCTACTACGGCTACTTCGGCCGTGAGGGACTAGGCTGACAACGCTGTTTCCTCCGCAAACCTCAAACAGATTAAGATTTCGCTGTACGGCAACGGGATGTTCAGCATCTACGTCTCTTTACAAAAATGGATACGTTCGACTTTATTCTACTTTCATAGGACAAAGGCTTGATCAATGACAATGATTTCCTTCTCTTGTGTCGATCTTACATGTCCCAAAACTTAGATTTGCCTTTCAGCTGCTTTTAAAACCGCTGTAATTCCAACCACAAAAAAAAAGAAGCTTAAACACTGATAAAAAGCTCGATCTCAGCACAGGTACGGTGTTCGTAAAATGGGATAAGTCCGAAAATACACAGTTTTCAGTCTAATAAAATACATTTTGAACAGCTCAGCTTAGTAGATACAAAGCTTTCTTATCTGCGGCAGTTCGAACCGGTCAAAACATGACTCAGACCACAGGCTCCCCAAGTTCAAAATACGTGGTGCATGCGACAGCTTGTATATATAGAAAATTCTATGGGAAAATCATCGATCGATCAAAAATCATCGATCATCAGAACTCTGATGGCCACTCCAAAAGGCGATCTAGTCGCCGCCACTCTCGCCGTCGCTGGTAGCAAAACTTTGGATGTTCAAAAAACATTAAAAGCCTACATAAACGTTTCCATGTACGCACTTCTCCTCAAGTCACCCTCTCATATATTTAAAGAGAAACTTTGCGTCTACTGAGAACAAACTCGGTTGAAGAAACTTTCGAGTTATGAAAGCTATAATTTCTAACTCGCCTACACGAGCGAGAAAACTCGCCGAAAATATTTTAGCCGAAGTTAAATTCTCATCACGAAACGAGGCTCTACAAAACAAAACACAAACATCCAGAAATGTTTTGCCTTTATCTCGACTTTGAACCCAGCTACGCGCAACCTAAGAGAGGTTCTTATGAAACATTATAACTGAGAAAAATAGACTGGGTCAAATAATATATCTTGAACCGGCAATTGTCGCCTACAGGAAGGACAAGTCTCTTTACGACCTTCTGGTCAGAGTTAAAAGTCCTTCGCAAATTTAACAACAACATTTTGGAGTTATAAACGGTGAGGGTCAAGTTACAATATCACAAAACTTCCTTCTACCGGGTGATCTGATGACGTAATGAAAAGTCCCGGCCAAAACAGTTTAATGCCGTATCCCACAACCACGTGCGGTCCTAGGTGTTGTTTTCTCATTGCCAAAACGTAACAGATCATTTCCCGTGTCTCCCAAATTCCCTGTTACTGAATGCAAAGAGTAAAAGTTGGAGTAGAACCGACGAGATCTGCCCTCGCGACCGCCATGTTAAACTCAAAACAACACGTCAGGCCGCGAGCGGTTGTGGGATACGGCATTAAAATTTTTGTGCCCAGGCCTCTTCATTACGTCACCAGATCACCTGGAAAAAAATGGAAAGGCAGACCACTCGATCCATCGCTGGCCAGACGTCACTCCACAAATCGCTTTCTCCTCAAAAGGAAAAGTCCCGAATAGCAATAACATAACAGTTCCATAAAGCCCAATAAATTTCACTCCAAATACGTGTGCTTCGGCGGCTGAAAGACTCGTAAGGAATGAAAAATTTGGCTTAAAATTCGCCTCTTCGACTCTCCTGAAAGGCTTGTGTGGAAGCTGGCGCTAACGGCCGCTTGCAAGGTGGTTTCACCCGGTGATGGACAAAACACTGACCCCCAGTCCATGGACTACCCCAATGAACTCCCCAAATGGACTACCCTAAAATGGACTACCCCTAAGAGAAATACTCCAAATGAATACTATTTAATGTTTTTACACATAACCTCCGCTTATGTTCACCCTGTACAGGCTCTAGCCACCATTTTGAATAATTGTACTTGAAATAAACAACTGCTCAACACAAAATAGCTGCGAAACGCGTAAACCATTTTATTAAATTTCATCATTTGATCAGTCAACGACTATTATCAATTAGAGGTACCAATAAGTATCAGGATCATACAAGTGTAAACATAATAACTTGAAAAGCCATTGGAATGTGACTGAGGAACCCAGTCTACCGGAAATATTTGATTTAGGAATAGCGCAAGTTAAATAATGCCGGGGGCTATATGGGTATGTGCGGCCCTAAAAGGTTAGGGTTTTCAGCCCTATTGGTCATAAATACTGTAGGGCATGGTTTTAGCACTCAAGCCGGGAAATATTGGCTATGTTTCTTGGAAGAAGCTACTTTTTCATCATTATCAAAAAGACCGCCATCAAAAACCCTTCATAACTGTTTCGGGCAACTCTGCCAGCTGTAGCGGTCATAAATAGCGTATTGAATTTTTGGCCAGGTCATAAATAGGGTAGCAAAAATCAGAGATTTTGGTCATAAATAGGGTAAGATTTTGGAAAAGTGCTACGCATACCCCCACCCAGCCTTTCTGGAAGAACCCCCCACCCAGGGGAGGGGTATAATGTCACACAGTAATTGCCAATTTATTTCATGCGTTTCTGTCAGCCACTACACTCGTGCACAAGCTAAAAGATGACATGATAGGAGATGACAAGAGTAATGGCTGAATAATGAATTATAAGTCAGGCGCCTGAGCCTGGAACACTGCAAACAATACACCTAACGAAGCCATAGCCATAGTTGTACTGAACAACGGGAATCTACTTGTCTATTTTGCGTTCAGTGGTTTCAGGACAAAAAAAGCAAGATAGAGCAGCTTACAACATTAAATAGTACTCATTTAGAACATTATTTTTAGGGGTAGTCCATTTGGGGAGTCCACTGGGGTAGTCCATGGACTGGGGGTCAGTGTTTTGTCCATCACCCTCAACTCTGATTGGTTCATTTGAATTTGAGCGCGCGCTGACAACACGACCCTCCACCGGAGGGAAACGTACATTTTGCCTTGAGAGCCTTAGTGGGACACTTGATTCGCGACAAAATGTACGGTGAGTTTAGAGTAGCCAGCTAAGCCGGGGGGAAAACCTGGTGCGAATACTTAACAATTATCCTGCGAAATCGCGCGGAATATCGTCTGATACTTAGCCGACGAGGCCGCATTGAAAGAACAAACTGTAGTACTTGACAAGCTAGAGTTGTAAACACTAAGTAAAAGATTGCAATAAACGTCTTTGAAAAGCACTTGTTCATTTTCTTGGTCTTGAATATATGTAAGGAAAACTCTATTTGAACAACAGAGTTGTTTTGTGTTGTCTATTAGGTTCATAGACCAAATAGAAATCAATTTAATTCGCAATCGTAGATTTTTATAATGACTGAGATGTATATTTCGTAGTTGTTGGAGCTTGCGTTGTTAATAAATGTATTTTTTATTATTTCAAATCTCTGTGTATTTGAATCATTTCGCTATTAACAAGTAATATTCAAGAAACGTGTTGCTCCAAAAAATTCGTTAGTCGCGTGTTGACAGAAGAAATAAAAGAAACAAGTTGTTCAAAAATATTTATTGTCGCGTGTCGACAATTTAATTAGCGCTCAGAACTTCTATTGTTGTCATTTCAATGGTAGAGCTAGTCCCATGGGTTTCTCCGTTGGAGTTTGTATGCAAATCTAGGGCTGAAAGTAGAGTTTAGTGCGTGACTAACGGGGCGGAAAACTCGAGCAGGGGCGTGTTTAAAACACGAAATGGCGAAATGGCGAAATGACGAAATGACGAAATGGCGAAACGGCGAAATAGCGAAATGGCGAATTACTATTTAAAGTCTAGGAAGAAAGTGTTAAGATTATCGTTTCAAAAAATCTGCATCTGTTGATTAATTCTGTTTTGATACACTGTAATTCCAATTAAAATAAAGAAAATTGTTATTAAAAATTATGGTATCATTATTAGTATTCTTTATGTATTTAAATAATTATGTGTAGTTAAAAAAATGCTTTTTCTAGTTCCTTCGTTGATAAGAAGACGAGTTTAGAAGAAAAAGAATCACCACTAAATTCCACTGACGCACGTGAACAAACGGCGGCACGTAAACGCCGCTGTCTCGCCTTTTAGACGCCTGCGTTCAGCTCCACAGTTGTTTTAAAAGATGGAGCGAAAGAAAGCGTATAACTTTTATGTTTTAAATGATAAGGACCTCCAAAGTCCAGATTCAAAAAAAGATATAAGTTTTGTTGAAGGAGGACTTGTTCAGGCAGAACCGACTGGTATACGCAGAAACCTGGCTAAAGTCTTTGAAGGTGATGATGACTCAAATGGACACGATTCGATTGTGGAGATTCTTTCCGAAGACGAAGCACGTGCAGAGAAGTATTACGACGAAGCAGAATGCTCTCCCATTTATAAAAGAGTATCTGTTGGATTATCGTCCTTAGAACTGGTCCAAATTATCGTAGACCAAGAATTCCACCTAAAAAATGTCTGCAAAGTGAAGCCCGTCACTGTCCACCATGTTATCTTCGTTATTGCTTGGGAGATTAGTTGCCCAAAGCAAAGGTTCCGCATTTCTCGTGAAGATGGCCGTATTAAATCTATTTATCATGCTAAGGACCACGGCGAAGGGGTCATCACACTTCGTCGTCAATATGCCCACCACAAAGCAACCAAGAAAGAGAAGAACGTGATCTTCACTCGAATAATATCATCAGTTTTGGACGAAAAAGGAATAGCATTCCCCATTGCTGTAGTGCAGGTATGTGTCTATAATCATAAATATTTTGTGACCCCGAAACAGTAAACTGATTCTTTCTCAAAAGAGATGTAATGAGTGTAGAGTGAAAGAAAATTGTTCAGTTACTTTCCTTGCGATTTTTAATGGTTTCAAGGTCACGCAAAGTGTTTACTCAGTGTCTACGTACCTGGCAGCCGGGAAAT
Source organism: Catalaphyllia jardinei (assembly GCA_022496165.2). Taxonomy (NCBI): domain Eukaryota; kingdom Metazoa; phylum Cnidaria; class Anthozoa; order Scleractinia; family Caryophylliidae; genus Catalaphyllia; species Catalaphyllia jardinei. The sequence continues at coordinate 5,437 of JAEMPF020007943.1, read as the reverse complement.
GTTTTGAAAATACTAGATACCCCGCAGTCTGAAATTCTCGTCAAATTTTGACGAAATTGTAATGTGCTCGACGTGTCAGAAAGCAAATATTTTATAATTGTTGAAAACATTGCAATTTTACTCTACGCCCCAGGTTGACAATTTCCATCTACCCAAGGTAACGTTTAAAATCGCTGTAGATTTACCAAAAATATCTAGTCAGGTATTCTAAGGTTATGTTTATTCGATATATTTCCATTGTCGATTTTGGAATGGACTTTAAGGTCACAAGGGGAAAGAAAAATTCCCCCGGAAGAATAGGATTTCCCCTCTCGTTATTAGGGGCAGTTTTGGGGGAGGGGGGTTTACCGCATGGATTTTTCTTAGGAGGGGGTGCACCACTTATGAATGACGTCACTGAAAGGTGAAGTAAACAAATGCTGGAGAATTCTAGCTATATTAGAATGTCGCAGAGCATCTCAGGGGGGTGCATACCCGCTGCGCCCTCCCCCTAGATCTGTCCCTGCGTCTCCCTATCTATTAAGTGTAAAATGGCTCCATAGGGGGTGGATTTGGTGCCCCCCCCCCTCTATCCATCACTAAAATGAAAATAAATACATTAAAATGGCAACTATTTAGGACAATTACGCTCAGTAGGGTGTAAGTATTGAAAGCAGCCTAGGGCTAAAATAAAGTAGTGAAAAATATACCTGGTAACAGCCACCTTAAGAAAAGTTCTGGATCCACCGATGAAAGGCTACACGGAATGAAACTTTTTATGCAATTCTGTATTATGGAAAGTCGTTTTCAGCTTAAGTAGTCTAGAACAGAGCGAAACAGCTATTAGTGTAGGTATATCAGATTAAATTATGTACCCCTTGAGAGGCAGGCCGGGGAGGCGCATACAACGGCAGATTACCGGTCTGACCTCTTTTTCCATTTTCGCCCTAAAAATACGAAGCTTGATTTTCACTCAGTAGTTAAACAAAGTAGTTTCTCAAACAGAAAACAATTTCTTACTGGCGTTTTTGCTTTCTTTTGAAGTATTTCTTCAAAGACAGCGAAGAGGTCACAGTAAAAGTGGTACGACTAACTACTACCGATCTCAGCCCATGACACTGAAAGTCTTGAAGGTTGCCGTCGACAGACAAGGGGCAAAAAAGGCATGTGACACTGTTTTTCGAGAAGCAGGAGGCTCTTTACACTCAAGAAGTGTGTAAAGAGCCATGTCTGAGGATCCACGCTACCAGCAGCAAGCACGTTCATTGAAACACAGGTGTAGCGCGCAAAAGGATGACGACGAGCTATATTCTTTAATCATGCAGCAGAAGGAGCACGCTTCAAGAAATGATCAACGTTATGTTCGTGGCCTGAAAATCGAGAAAAACCCTCAATATGTTCTGGCGAATAAGAGGCAACTACAGGACCTGGCGCGCTTTACTACCAACCCAATCAAGTTCTCAGTTGTTGGTATGGATCCAACATTCCGTCTAGGACGTTTCTACGTCACTCCGCTGGTCTATCAGAACTTGACTTTAATTAAGCGTCGAGATGGAAAGCATCCATATTTCATTACTATGGAGGAAGGCACCTCATTAGTATGGAGGAAGGCACTTCATATTAGTATGGAGGAAGGCACCTCATTAGTATGGAGGAAGACACTTTATTAGTATGCAGGAAGACAGGGAAGACAGTAAAGGGGCTTAATTCTGCTGACCTATTACTGCTAGTTCCATTGGCCGTCCATTAAGTACTAAGCAAAACTTCATCAAATCTTACTTGTGAAACACTCTTACCACAGAGGCTATTGGAAATTCCAGAAGGATGGGACTTACAAATCCATATTGTTTATAATTTTTGGAATCTGTATTTTTGGCGTCTTCCCTCTGTGGATTAATTGTGAATTTACTTTGAGAATGGGATGAGGTATTGGGCGTGATCCATTCAACCAAAATTTCCGGAAATTTTGGTACAAAATTCAGTCCAACTGGAAAAGTCTCGAAAAAAATGGTCCACCTTTCAGGCGTACCACTTTTCCCAGTCGGACCAGTCTGAAGTTGGTTAAATGGATCGCTGACATTGAAATTGCTATCCACTTTGCAGTGGCGAGAGTGGATAGCGAGTTGAGGCGAGATAAGGAAATTTGAACATAATCTCAAGCGGCGAGTTAAGGCGAGTTAGGGCGAGTTAAGGCGAGTTAAGGCGAGTTAAGGCGAGTTTAGGTCCCAGAGTAGGCCTAACATTCAAATGTATAAGAGGTGTAGATGGGGGTTAACTGACAACTTACACATGTTTCAAATATAAACTACAGAAAAAACGGAAAATGCAGTAGCCCTATACCAAAACACCTTATATAAATCCCAAAAGAAACCTTTCATCTTAAATCTGCACCACAAACCACATACATAATTCGATAAGCCGTTCCGATGAGGTTATATAGCAGCTCAAGTTCTCCCATGAATGGTTCGATACCCTTTTATTGAAGAACTGAACAACCAATAAAAACAATGCTCGTAGACTCAAACAGCTGCAAGACTATGAAAACAATAGAATTACAAGCTTACCAAAATGTTCCAATGACGTATTCGAGCCTATGCTGCGTGCGTTTGATGTTCAACCCTACGAATTTGGTGGCAAAGTGGCACACTTTTTGGTGATACCGTGAGCGCTAGATACGTGAAAGCAAGACCCGCAGCGGGGACGGAGGTGGGGATTGGGGGAGCGGTTGGTAAAAAAAAATGCGATGTTCAGAAAAAAATGCAGCATTTCTTTTATGATTGCTCGCTGTTTATTATGTTTAGTGAATTAGTAAAGTAGTGTAATGAAACTTGTATAAATAGTTGTATGAAATGCAATAAAAAAATTAAGTGCTTTTTTAGCTATAAAGAACTTTAACAGACATATTTTGTAGCTTTATAAAAAGAACAGTGACAAATAAGTAATCAAAAAAACTATTGTGCATAATGATATTTAACGATTTTAATAATCCGTCCAAGCCATGCATCATTGCATTTTCATTGCTGAATCGATCGTACAATCCTAAAGTGTTTTCTGTAGCTATAAAGAACTGGTGATAGGGAGCAAATTCTTTAACAGGCATAAATATTTTTTATATCTTTTTCTTTTATATATTTTCTATACTTCGCATTTTCCACTCTCCGCATTTTCCACACTGCATTGATGATTTTTAAATCTGTTAATACCTGGTTGTCTTCCAATAAACTCACATTGAATCTGACTAAGACCGAATTTTTAATAATAACCTCATAGCAAAGACGAGTTTACTTGTCAGACAATCCGTCTCTTACCATAATTTTCCCACTGAGCAAGTTTCTTCAGCAAAATCTCTTGGTGTATCTATCGATGAAAACTTAAGGTGGAATACCCACATTGAAACTGTTTGTAAGAAAATCTCTTCAGCTTTTGGCTTAATTAAGTGCGTTAGAGATTTTGTACCATTCTACACTCTTTTGAACATCGTCAATGGTTTGGTGAAGCCTAGTTTGACTACTGCAGCTTAGTATGGGATCGCTGCAGTACTAGTCTCGCCGAAAAACTTCAGAAGCTGCAGAACCGTGCGACTCGTATATTGTTGCCCGCCCCTTATGATTCTAGTCCTGCAGACCTGTTCCATAGACTTCATTGGAAAAATCTAAGGAATCAGAGGCTTTTTGCCAAAGCCATTATGATGTTCAAAATTCTAAATAGAGAGACATCTGATTATTTAACAAATAATTTCATTTTTCGTAATGATACTACTAGTTATAGATTAAGAAATAGTGAAATGAGGCTAGCTCTTCCGCAACTTCGTACCGATTATGTTCGTAAAAGTTTCTCTTATAGCAGTGCCGCGTTCTGGAATAGCCTTCCGACTGATATTAGAGTATCTAAACATTAGGTGAGTTTAAGACGAAGCTAAGTAACTGCAGTTTTGAGTGAACTAATTGACACGGCGTCCCTGAAAAGCAGTACTTTTATTTTCATTTATTTTCATTTTAATAAGTAGTTAGCTCAGTTTGTTTAGATTAGGCTTTTAGACTAGGCTTTTTCTTTATATATAGGTCTGGACTTATGAAAACAGTGTCAAAGTTATGAAGTCAATATGGTATTTCTTTCCTCTTCTTTTTTTTTGTATCTATCTCTGATATCGCTAAGACAGTAGCTACCTAGCATGAAATGTAAAGACCTTCTTGCTGCATGTTTTATCTATTAATCTACGTTTATTTATCTACTTCGTTATCGTCAAACCCCGTGCCCCGCCCCCCCCCCTCCCTTTTTCAATTGGTTTTAACTTTAGCCCAAGCTACGCTCGTCTGAACTTGAAGATTAGCCGTTCTATAACTGCTGCCTTAAGGAAGTCAGCCCGAGGACACCATAAAGTCCAATGAAGGAGCAAGTCTAACGATTTGCTAGCAAGCGTCGTCTATTATTGTACACGAGGCGATCCTGAAATGTGTAGTGACTACGCGGCTCAACATTTAATTAGCCCCGTAGTAGCAGGTCATTCGCTCTGTGGCGATAATGTTTTTGCTTGCTTTAGCTAGACAGCAAAGAGCTTTAGCCACATCAATTTAGCGCTTAGACGTGCAACGGACTAGACATTTCTAGCTGCTGTTGGCGTTATTTGGTCAGAATTTTGATGGGGCCGAAGTCTTAGGAAAAAATCTCTTGATTTCTGGATCAAGTACTTTCCCGCTCTATAAAATTCAATTACATCCGGGACATTGCTTTTTGCGAGCTAAACATAGAGAGACAACGAGCAGAGAGTGAAGGAGATTTTAGGCATTCTGTCTGCGTAATTTCCGGTCGATAATTAACTTGTCGACAGATAATACATACATACATACATACATAAATACATACATACATAAATACATACATACATACATACAATTTATTGAAGCTCCCTTCCCAGGGCTTTTCAGCCACAATATACTAACTAAGAATAACAAATATACAGAAAGAATAAAACTAAATTATTAACTAATTAAAATAATACGAAAACAGAACAAAACTCAGGCTAAAAGCATATTGACAAATCTCTTCTTAAAAATTCTGCCGTCCACAACTTCCTTAAGGTCTTTGGGGAGACTGTTCCAACATGCAGCGCCTCTGTAGGTGAACGATCGCTGCCCAGTTTTTAGCCGGCATCTCGGTAGATTCAGATCTTTTTTATTTCGTGTATTTCTGTTATGTAGATCTAGTCTCCTTGTAAATTTTTGACTGAGGTAGTCAGGCGCCCGTTCATTTAAGCACTTATGAACCATAACAGAATCATTTAAAAAAAGTTTATCAGCAATAGGAAGCCATTTCAGCGACTCCAAGCCATCAGAAATGCGATCATACTTTCTGAGGCCAAGGACTATCCTGCCGGCAAAATTCTGAATGTTAATTATGGCCTAGTGTGTTTGAAGTTCGATCGATTCTCGATGTAGGAAGCTCTTGTTCAGTCCATTTA
>JAEMPF020007942.1:0-38495 GCA_022496165.2 Catalaphyllia jardinei | reverse complement strand
TCTAAGATGTTCAGATGTCATTTAAAGATGATTTCCATTCTGTACTATACATTATTTATGTTGTTATATTTCATGCATGGTGTCACAAGATATGAACATTTTGCAACTGCTTACGTGGATTAAATTCAAAGTTTCATGTTAACTGCCATTATGGACGCAAAGCTTTCTGTTTTGTTCTTTCTCATATCACTTGATAAATCAATGAAGTGGTGGAAAAAGAATTTGAAAGGCCTCAAAGATAAGTTATGTGATATTCGTAACAAATAACATCGATTCTCATTGTATTGTGTGAGGTTTTTTATGTTTATTAATAATCTCTTCCGATTGGCAGTGTTTTTGCATTGAGGATCTAAGCAAGGGGTCACACAAAAAATACACAAAAGGTAATGGGCAACTTCTGGTGGCAGGGAGGCGCTTAACTCTAGGGGTAAGGGCACCAAGAGAGAAGCCCTCCTGGGGAGGAGACATGATCGAGTGATACCAGGGGTAGTCACCCTGGACAGGGATCAGTCTCCGGGGGTGAGGCCCATATCCCCCAGTCACTAGGGGAACCAGGAGGGGTGGCCCATCCTGGGTGGAGTACAGATCAGGTGTGACCGGGGGTCCACACCCTGGAGTGGATATTTTTCCGGACCTGTCTCCAAGGGCTAAGCCTTACTGTGGGGTAAAGTGCAGCCAGGGGTTGCACTTCCCTGCAAGTACTCTTTTTATTAGGAAGCACCACAGTGGATCTACATCCCCAAAATCCAATGAAGGAATGAGACCTAGTCCGGTAAAATACTGTAATGTACAGAGTAATCTTAAAGAAACATATCAATGGAGAGGAATACAATAATGATCTGCATGCAAAAAACTTTTTTGTTGTGGTAAATATATAGTGAACCTAGGTAACAATCAAAACACAGAAACAAAGGTTCCAGACAGAACTAAGGGTGGGAGGGAGGGGAAAAACGCTGTCTTGGGTGAACCGAAACCCTACAGGAATGACTGGGGAAGGACAGTGTGTGGGAAACAACGGAGCACATGAGCAGGATGAGCATGTGATAGTATGAATGGAACCCCTGTGAAGAGTAGTAAATATATTGTCCTAGGTTACACTGGACTTTGCCAAAGAGAATGAAATATTAAAATCAAACAATCGGTTACTGTTCGTTGTTCTCTCTTGTACTTTGGACTAGTATCTACTGTTACTTAAAGCACAAAGGCTTATCCAAATCTTGCACGTTGTGTGACCAAGAAGCAGACACGATTGATGCTAATATGACAATAGTGAGCTTACGTAGGGCCTAATTCTCAGGCTTATTAACATCAGTTTATTCTACCATAAACTTGGACTAAACATCAGTGTGCTGACCCTGTACGGACTGGAAATCATCTTTAAGCGTAATTTGTAAAAATATAAATAAACAAATTGGTATTTTGGAACTTTCTTAGCCCTGAAAACCACCAAGACTACTAGTTTGTGAAAAAATTGAGACTGAGACACATAACCGCTAAAAAAAAACAGACTGCGAGACCCATGAAATATAGCAAAAATTTTGTGACACCTGATTCACCACACCTTATCTGCATTTTTGGGGGGGTTTGCTCTACCATTCCAGGGGATTATTTTCTTACCACATGCCACTTTGTAATCCAATCAGAAGTGAAACTAAAACCAATAGTCACTTGCTCACACACATTTTCCAATGCTTTGCATCGGCTACATGTTTTGCCTGTATTTTTTATTGGTTCACTAGATTTTCTGTTTTATCTGTGATTTTCCAGAGTTATAACTTAACTTTTGGTTGTACAACACTTAGTTGAAAACTGGTCAAGCCAGTTTCTTTATACATTACTTTGGTGGTATATCAAATGAATTCAACCAAGCCTTGGTTCATTGTGTCTTTGGTGTGATGAAGTCCAGCAAAAATACCCATGCTAATGGTGATACTAAATAAGCCTGATTTATATGCCACCGAAGCATAGTCAAATGGATTGATTAGCGGAGGGGATGATATAAAAATCTAGTTGAAGAAGCACATTATGTATAATACTAATCAAAGGGCTCTTATGAGCCAACTCATTCATGCTCTTAGCCATGAAATGACTTAAGTGTTTATTGTGTATTATAGTGTTTAACAATGTTGGTTGTGCATCAATAAGCATCAAACTTCCTGATATGTATCTTAGCTATCAGCAGGCTTACAATTGATTGATTGGGTAAATGAATCATTTGCTGTACAATAGATTAGGACAATATAGCAACATTCTGTATGTTTTGTTGTCAAGCATTTGAGTTCATTGTTTAGCAAATGTTGTGCCGTCTAAATGAAGTGAAAGCCTCACTCACTGTTTGCTTGTTACAGTTTATGTAATGATATTTTATTCGAAGAAAATGTAAGTGATTAGTGCAACATTTATCAGTTAACCTTGAGAAAGCTTATGTACTGTTTTAAACATGTACCATGTTACAGTTTCATACAGGTCTGTATGAAACTGAAGGAGAATATTCTATATCACGTGCATCATATTAAGCCTATTTTGTTTGTTTGGTTGCTTGCACATGGGAAGGTTGAGTGGACGGAGAGAAGCATACATGTACACAGATGTAACTGATCATTTACTTTATATATTACTAGCTACAACATAGTCTCTTGGAGTTTTATTGAGGCTTGTGCCACTTGAAGTCCTATAAATACATATATTATCATATTACGATATTAAAGAGCAAAATGTCTTGTTCACAGCATTGTGCAAATTTGGGTTTTGTATCATTTACACAGAAAAGTTAAATTCTTGTCAACGATTTGTGCAAATGGTTAGCAAAAATGGTTGATGGCAAGTTCTGTTCAGATTGGTCACATGCCATTAACTCAAAAAACTCTTAATATTTAACAAAAGTTTAACCAAAATGGTGGTGAAGAAGTTTCACAACAAAGATATTAGGTAGTCTGACAGTTCATTAACACTAAATAAATTACTGTATTCAAGTATCAGTCTTGATTTCTGGTGGTGGAAATTTCTCAAAACAGTATTTCAGTGTGTATTAGTCCAGGTTGTAGTGGTATTATATGTACCAATATGTTTTATATATCAAGGAATAAGAGACAGTCATAATGACTATGTCAATATCTAAGGTGAGTTGGTTAAAGCTATGATGGTGAACTACAAACTCTACATCAGCAAAAGGCTGGCTAAATGAAGTTAAAAGTGTGCAAGCTTAGTTTTCGAAGGAAAGCGTTGAAGTCTGATGGAGTCAGTTTGCCAAGACAATCCACCCTGCACTCAAAGTATTTATAATTTAAAGTTCTTGTGTTCTCATTGTCATTATCCATTTGACTAGTGTATCATTGTTTATAATAGTAATATTACTTATTACTTTTTTTATTATTAAATAACTATATGGGTAGCCAGGAATAATCCAGTAGATGTAACATTAACTGCTGCCCCTGAAATTAAATAGATAAAAAAAGATGAAGATCTAAATAAAAATTATTTGGACGATACCAGAAATAGGGCTCATCCCTTTTTAGTTGACCTGGGCCTAGCAGGACAAGAGTCTTGAGTGAAAGAAAACACACTGCAGATAACTCTGATCAACTCTGTTCTCAGCAATCTAAGATACTGAATTGATTATTTACCTGCACTTCGACCCCATTTGGCTGATTACAATGGTCACCAAATGTTACATAGCTTTTAAAATTGTCAGTTTTGGTATCATGGTTAGATTCATTAAACCTGATGTCTTAGTTGTTTTGCCTGATCAATCTGGGTCTATGCGTGTAACAAACGAGCGATGATAATCAAACGAAGTACAGATACCATTCCACTTTGTGCATTTCAGGATATCATCTGTTACTGATAGATTCGACTTAGGCCCATTGTTATAATGCAAAAGTAGTCATTTGGCGTTTCAATGGAACTAGCAGTTTCATAACGTTGTAAATATTACTGAATGGAGCTTTATAGCAATTGTCACGCACGGATCGTAAACCTGGTGATTATTTCTGGACTTCTAGTCTGAAACAGACTTAAGTTTAGTTCTGGCTCGTTTCGATTTGACGTGTGGGCTGTATGTTTTGCTCAAAGCAAATTCAAACATTTAAAGAAAGCAATATTTACTCACCAGATCAGAAATCGCAAAAGCTGGAAATCAAAATCCACAATGGCTGGCTTGAGCTGAGGAGTCTGCACTCCTTGAGCCCATGATGGAGGCCGACGAACATCTCGAAACAGTTTGGGCTCCACAAATTCTAAATTTTTTTAACATTTCCAACCAAATTAACTCCATGTATCAACTAAGTATACATCCCATCTGGCGGTGTCTGCGTGGACAACATTCGTTAAAATATGGCTGCCTTCTCGGGCACGTAACACGAGATGGAAGGAAGGGTAGGGGGGCTCATTTTTGGAGAAAAAAGAAATATTAAAAAAATATATATAGATATGTTTTGGACTAACTTTATTTACTGAATGCCTACATTTAAGAATAAAAATTATATCGCTGTGTTTTGCAATCATCCAGAAGGTGATGTTTGCTATTCGTGGCAAGTTAGCTACTTGGTCAGCAGCTGCTCAAATCTAACCAATTTGTTACGTCACTTCCGTCTACGCAGATTTCTGCTAACGCCGTTTTGCCCCTCTCCGCAAAAACTCATCCACTGCTACGTAATGAATGAGTTAAAAATGTGAAAGTGAAAAGTGTTGACACTAGAATTATGTGTAGAATTTATTGTGTCATTAGGGAAAACAAATCAAGGAGTCTGATGTATGATATAAAATAAAAACCCTATTGTTGTAATCCTTTTGTTTGATCTCAGTGATTGGTGGTACAGTTAAAGTAATCAAACAAGTCATTGAGTTTATGCCTTGTTCAGTACCAGAGATTTTTTCTCAGTCATGTGTGAAATTATGTGTCTGCAGCATGGCCAGTGAATTTGTTCCAGTGGATTTAGACAAGCTGTTAGATGAATTTGAAGAAAAAGAACAAGGTGAGCCTTGTGTCTTTTCATAATATAAGAGAATGGATTATTACAGAAGAGCAATAATTGCTGTTCATAATATTGAGATCAGTAATAGCAGAGCGTTGTGAGTGTTTTCTTGTAGGCTGATATTTTTGGTTGGACTTATTTTCAGAGGGGCTTATCATCAGAAGTAATTTTGTCTGGTGGGCTATTCGGAAAGACCTAAGCACCAGAGAGATTTTACGGACACTTCAGATTACAGTGCATTTATGAAACTTAATTTTTAAAAAAAAAAAACAACAACAACATATTTTGTCAACTGCTTGTACATGCATAAAGAAAGAGATACACATATTTTCAATTATAAAGAGAAAGATCTTTCTGCCTTTTCAATAGAGGACTCTGAAGACTAACTGAGTGTCGTGCTCTATATTCTAACCCTATTTTGATATCTTCATCTTTTATTGGTTTTACTTAGAACCCAAGTTAGAACAGCCAGCTGCTTGTGTTGCTTCTGCTACCGACAGAAAGCAGGAAGCAAGATTGAACTTTCAAGCATCTTTCCCCAGTATCCAGGAAGAGGTTTTATCTGATCAGGGATCTGATCAAAGTGCGCTAGATATTAAGAATGATAGTGACAGTGACAGCAGTAGTATAAATGGAGTGATACAAGCTGCTGAAGCTATAACAAACCAAAATGCAGAACATCATGTTGAGAACCAAAAAGTGGAAAGTTTTGTTTACAAGAATACTATTGATGAAGTCAAAGAAAATGGCATAAATGAGCAAGGTAGTTCTGAGAATTTTGACCTTGATGATGAAGAACAATTGAACCATGATCCTGGCTTACTTAATGAAGAACCCAGTGTGGTGACTTCGCAGTCTGAGGAGCATGCAATTGACAACCAGGAGGCTAGCAGTAATGAAACCAATAATGCAGAAGTACAGATCTATACGACAAGTAAGGACTTGTCTTCACATACCACACCAGTTTCAAGCAGTGCTGCAGGTCAAGAAACACAATTTGTGAGCAGGGAGGAAAATGAAAACAATTTAGAACAGTTACGACTGGATGAGAATCACCAGAATGAAACTTCTGCATTTTTTGATTCAACGTTACAGATGGAAGAGACTCCCGAACAAGCTGTGATTAGCAACAGGTCTCTGTATCAAGACACTAGCATTCAAGGCTATGAGGTTAATTCAACACTACTAGATCAGCCACACATGGTTAGTTTTGACCAACCTGGATCATCCAGTGTTGCAGTGGCTGATGATGGTGAAACCAATTCTTCAGGGGTTATTGAAGCCCCTAATGAAGAAGCACAAGGTTTCTATGAGCAGAATGAACCTGGAGGTCTACATGAATCCAGTTTTAGAGACTCTGAAAATGGTTTAGAACAAGATAGCTTTAATACAGATAATGAACAGCCCTCAACTGGATCAGAGGAACGTACACAGTCACCTGTTTTAAAAATGACAATGCAGTCTCATGGGTCATTAGAAGCTCGACGGATTAGTTCAGGAGAAGCATGCCTCGGTAAAGTACCACCCATTTGGGTTCCAGACTCTGTAGCTACGCACTGTATGAACTGCGGGGTGAAGTTTAGTGTTATCAAGAGACGACATCACTGCAGAGCTTGTGGAAAGGTATAGCAAGTAACATAATCCGTTACTTTTAATTTTATTAGCTAATTATAACTGTATTAGAAGAAAATGTCTCATCATTTGCTCAACTGTTGGCAGTGGAACATTAGTTAGTGTAAAGGATCAGAGGTGGAAAAAATAGTGTTCTCAGTTGTTAGTTGTTCTCAGTTGTAGTGTTCTCAAGTTGTTCTCTAGTTGGTTTGGTTGAAAGGAGTCAATTAATACTTGTTGAATACTTTTAACTCTTGCAACTATAAAAAGTGTTCTTTTGGAAAGATCACCCAAATACAACTGTGTCTGGTATCAGTTGAAACTTTTATCAACCAAACGAACCCAAAATGGTTAATTCATATAGAACGTGGCTTCTTAGCAGTACAAAGCAAGATACTGCTTTCTCAAACTCATTAACTATTCATGCAGCTCTTACCCAACCAGAGCATCGTATTCTGGTCAGGTGGATGGGTTTAGAAACCCAATGAAAAACGAGTTCAAAACACGGCTGTGTTTGAAATGATTCAAACACGGAAAACACGGATGCAAATTTTCTTAATCTGCATATTGATAAAGCAACAAAAACAAGTGGTTTACGAAACAAACTTTCAACCTAAATTATTTACTGCTAACGTTGAATGTAACAGTGCAGTTATTAAACTACCCAAAACAAGAAAAGGCCATTCTTTTTCTCAGTTCAGTGGTGGCAACCTCATGTGTGGGTTCACTTTCAACCTTACTGTACACTTCCGACCTGCAATGGCACTGACGATTGAAATTTTATCAGACTAAATGCACACGTTACCTCAGAATAGCACTGGCCACACACTTTTCCTCTTCTTCGCTAGTTTTAGAAGGTCTAAATCTGCACTCTGCCATTTGCTTTGCGAAGCAACATGTTCACTCAGCACTGGCAAACAGCTAGGTTACAACATGACATCAGTTGATGAATATTCAGAAATTTGTCACAGCACAGCAATTAGGTGATAGGATCATGTACATTATGCACATTTCACGTCTCAAATATAATATTTGAATTGAGAAAACTTATTCAAATCATAATTTAAACTAATTTTCTTTGTTGGAGAAGTAATTTCAAAAACTTGTGCTTCGGATTTCATCAGCCGGGTTTCCAAATGCTCGAAATCAGTAAAACCACTCGGCCTGCGGCCTACTGGTTTCAAATGTTTCTCGCGTTTGGAAACCTGATGAAATCCTCGCACTCATTTTTGAAATATTACTTCAAAAACCATATGATGTGTTTGAAATTTATGTTATATAAACAAGACATGTTTTGGATGAAACATCATTCATCATCAGTTTTACAACTTGTAGAGTACCAATTGAAGAGTCAATTATACTGTACTACCAGTCCTGAGATTAGCAGATTACATAACTTCCAACTGAAAACTTTTATTGCAGGCTCTTTGCTCATCTTGTTGTAACATGAAGTTTTTATTACCATACATGGACAACAAGGAAGGCCGTGTTTGTCAAGTTTGCTGTAATGCTTTGCTGAGAGGTAACCATATCACAATATTTCAGAATGTGAAAAAGAACACTGCACAGTGACACTGGCTACAGTTCCAACCAGGAGACTACATGATTTGCAATCCATAGTGATAACCATTAGCTAACTATTAGCTACCCATGAGGCTGTCTCCTCCCACAAATTGTGATCACAGACAGGGGTTTTATTAGCAGCAGGAAGGGAACTGATTTTAGCAAGTGGGCCAGACATGTCAGAATTAAATATTCGTTCTAAGAAAATCTTTCCTCTAGATAGTCAAACCAGGCAAGTGAAATCGTCCTCCTGGTGAGCAACTTTTCCAAAGCAGTCAGTGTTCCAGATAAGCAAGGGGTCTCAGGTCAAAAACCCGACAAGGTCACCTACATGACCCGACAAACGGATAGAAAATTAATAATGATTGGGTGGAAATAGCGGGTATTGACTCGTTGGAAATCGTTATTGACACCCAGCCTTGAAAACATATCTGGAACCCTGAATGCCCAGCCCTTATTGAAACTGCTGCATAGACTACTAACTTAGGTTTTGGTGTAAATTTTCATCCATTGCTTTGTATGTATTAAGTACTTGGCTTTGGTGTTTTGCAGCCCAGACATTATTGGAAGTGGCAGAAAACCAAGATAATGTGCACCTTGCAAGTGATTTTGGCAGTCTGCCACAAGACTCCACACATAATTTACTCTTGGAAGATGTTTTTGAGGAAGATGAAGAGTTGCTAGGTAACCAGCAAGAAAACGGAGAAGGTGCAGAGGATATTGGAGATGATACAACGGATTTGGAATTATCTGCAACAGGTACAAGCAAGAATTTCAAACTAAATGTTATTACTTCAGTTGTGAACATTAAGAATAAACATGAACAATAATTATGACTTAAATTGTACTACATGATGATGTTATCATTGGTATCATTGTCAAGTTTGAATTTAATTTAAATTTGGAAAAACTTAAGGCAAAAATGTTGAAAAGTTCTGCCATACATGTATTTGAGTCCCCTCTGAAAACTCATATTGAAAACTTTATAATTTGAATTTCCACCATATTTCAATCATGTCTGAAAACTCATATTTCATTAGATTTCTGTTCATGTACATACTGTTATTTATCAAGGGAAGGGGGTGTCAGAGCTTCCGAAATACTTGACACATAGAGACAAAGACGCCTTGCATTACATCTTTTATTTATGGTTTGTAGAAAATAATTTATTAGACAGCTAACACCAGCGTGACAGTTTATGTTAGATATTTTATTTTAAAAATAATACTATGAATCACAATAACTCTCAGTTATAGGTAATAAGTGCAAATTAATAAATTATGCTTTCAAGAGTTATTTTGACTGTACTGTAGAAGCAAACCTCTTGTCTATATTTATGGTGAAAGAGAACTCAGTGATGTTCTGTTTCCTAGGAGTGGGTGTTGCAATGGAACAGACACCGCCAGTTCTTCCTCCATTGCAAATTCCTGTAGTTCCACTTGCAGACACAACAGGGACCCCATTATCCACACCAGCATCACCAGCTCTCTCAGATGACAGTGACTGTCTGTTTCGATTAGATGTTGATAATGTGCGATCTTTGTTGCCTCAAGATATCACTGCACTCCCTCCAGTAGTGAAAGTTGTAAATGAAGGTAACAGTGATGTTAAAGTTCCTCATGACAGTACAGTGACTGGAAGTGTTTTTAATCTGACTGCCCATGGCTCACCAAAATTTGGTCATATCAACAGGGCAGCCGTAATAAAGAGGTTGTTTGAACTAGAAAATGGGGCCATCTCAGCAGTTTGGGATCACCCCTGGTGCCCTACAAGATAAAATGGTTTTCTCTATGCCATATAGTAAATCCATTATCAACAAGCTTACAGTGTATTTGGTCAAAATGGCTGAGTATTGGCCTTGTTCATATTTATCTGTCATGTCATTAGTATGCTTGAAAATAGTTTGTTTAATATCCATGGTAATCTACCTATCTTGACCTTGTGCTTGGCCAGGAAACTGGGTTTCACTTAACCAGATAGCCTTACAGTAGTGTTTCCCACTAATTTCAGATGATGAAACCTGTGAAACTTGAATAGAATTCTGTAAGACAAGTTCTGGAGGACCATCCACTGCTCCCTTTTTGAGTTATTATTTTTCTTAGTCGGCACGTCGAGTATGTTGTGGACAGGTCAATGGATCAGTGAGTGAGTGAGTGAGAGATGTATGTATGTCACACCAATCAGATCGGATTAACTATAAACAGCCAATCAAATTCCTTGTTTTAAAGGTAATCGGTATATGAGAAGATTTGATCCCTACACAGTTCAGAACGGCCATATTTATTCTTCTACGAAAGAGGAGGAAGTATTCATATATTGGGTTTATTTTGGCATTTTCTGTTGGTTAGGTTGAGGATTTTAGTTATAGACGAGATGAGCCTTGTGGTTTGAAACAGTATGTGAGCTAGTTGTATGCAAATCATTGCTTCTAGTTCTTAGGAAATGTTTTTTGATTTGAAAGAGTTCAAATGTTGAAAATAGGTACAGGTAACGATTGTTTTGTTCCTTTTGCATGCAAATATAGAGAGATATTTTTATTTTTTAGTTACAAACAGTAATTTGACCCTTTTGTTTTTCACAAGGGAGTAAATTCAATAAGAGCTAACAAATCATCAGCACCTGTTCCCATGAGATGCTTGCTATTTTTAGTTACAAATGGTAACTTGACTCTTGTTTTTTCGTGTAGGAGAAAATCGTTCGCACCAGATTGTTTGCTATTTTTGAGTTATTTTTTGGTAAAAAAATACCTCTTAGTCAGCACGTCGGGTATGTTATGGGCGGGTGGATCAGTGAGAGATGTATGTATGTCACACCAATCAGATTGGAGCTACCATTAAACACCAATCAAATTTCCTGTTGTTAAGGTAAATGGTATGTGAGAAGATTTGATCCCGATACAGTTAAGAACGGCCATATTTATTCTGCTGTAAAAGAGGAGGAAGTATTCATATATTGGGTTTACCTCGACATTTTCTGTAGGTTTAGGCTAAGGAATTTGTGGGCGGGTTTTATAGTCATTAGCAATTGGATGATCAGTCAAAGAAACATAGCATTTGGGGTATAACTGCAAGCATGCGATGAAGGGTAAGATTTTCCTATTATATAAGGTGTTGAGTTAAATGAGTGTTAGCCGCTCTACTACTAATGGTGATGTGGTTTCTATGATAGGGACAACTGTATTTAAGGGGACGGAATGCACTAGTGGGAATGTGAAGAGGTTGTGACCAGGTTCGAATTGTTTGCATGTTGTAGTGAAACCTAAGTATTCGGCTGCAGAGTCCAGGGCGAGTCGTTAATTTCAGCATCCATTGATCAGGTTCTGTGCTCAGTTTCAACGAGAAACGCGAAGAGACTACGATTAATTTCTTCAACAGAACAGAAATAAATTATTCTGTGACGATTTTACATATACAAATGTTCATTGTTTACTACTGGGCCGGGATGAGAAGATAAGTTATAAATGAAACTTAATCTTTCCTTGTCAATGTTATCAGGGTTTTTGCTTTCTCACAAAGAGAAAATTTCTTGTTTAAGATAACTTAAGTGAGGTATATGAAGTCTTGGGAGTTCTATGATTGTATTAACTTCAAGGACTTTGGTGACTGAATAATAAAGACTGACGTGTATGTTGCTGGTTTGTGATTTTTAGTCCGTGTCAGTTGTGACAGTTACTTAATATACATTGGGTTGCTTCAGTGTACTGGTGGCAAGTTATGAACGATATGAGTTTTGCGTTTTGAAGTAGTCTATGAGTCAGTAGTAAACAAATCATATGGGAAGAGATATTTTATTTCAGGTTACAAAGGGTAACTTGATACTTTTGTTTTTCACAACAAGTAAATTCAATTAGAGGTCACGAATCGTCGCTTCTAGTTCAAAGGACATATTTTAGAGGAGACGAGACTATTTAGATTTGAAATAGTTTTAACGTTTACAAAATAAGTGGAAGTGACAATTTTTTTGTTCTTGTATGCAAATGTAACGCAATATTTTTATTTTTAGTTACAAAGGGTAATTTGACACCCTTGTTTTTCACAAGGGAGTAAATTCAATTAGAGCTGACGAACCGTCACCACTTGTTCCTATGAAATGTTTGAACAAACAAAAACGAAAAAACGAGATATTGCTATTTTTAGTTACAAATGGCAACTTAAAACTTGTTTTCACATGGGAGTAAACTCAATTAAAGCTAATAAGTTATGGCCTCTTGTTTAAATCAGACTTTCAACGTATCAGAAAATGTTTTCTCTTTCTTTCTATTTTTGGTGAAGTACATATAGTGTTGTTTTGTAAAAATAGTAAACTTACGACTCGTATAAAATGCGAATAGCTCTCTTAATTTGAGTATTTTTGAGCAAAAATTCCTCTTGGAGTTGAAAGGGCTATGAGATCGGTGAGTGAGGGGGAGTTATGCATGTGCGCATGTTGCACCAATCACAGTGTGGCCGGTTTAATCAAAGAACGAATCAAATTGCCTGCCTGCCTGTTGCTTTATTTGATGACATTCATTTCAGTTCGATATTTTTGGAAGACTGCGTGGTTTCAAGTTAAAGTGCAAAATCAGACTTTCAACGTGTCAGAAACTTTTACCTCTTTTTTCTTTTCGGTGAAGTAGTGTTGTTTTGTAAAAAGGGTAAACTTACGACTCGTATAAAATGCAAAAAGTTCTCTTAATGCAGGGTGCGACGAAAGTGCTGCCCGATATCCTGGGGCTAGTGGAATGACTTGTCGGGCTACCTTTTTCGTATCGCAGCTTATTTTAAATAAATTTACATAATGTCATGTTGTTGTTATTTCTCTGTTAGTATACTCACTTAGGAGGTTGGTTGGACACATCTTGATATGCTTTAATGTGACGGAGTGATGCTGTTAGTGAGTTCATATGTGATGCCTTAATGTGACAGCGCGATACTGTTAGTGAGTTCATATGAGCCAGTACGTGGCTGTGTGGCCGCGCGATGCGGTTCCAGTCAATACCCACAATTTGACCCTTGCTCACCACAGAGTCTCCAGTAGCTTGGTAGTAGAGCATCCGACTAGATCACGGAGGGTCGTGGGTTTGAATCCCATCTGGGACTTGGCTTTTTTCCGAGTCTACCTTTCTCCTAGAATTTACATAATGTCATATTCTTTATAAACAATTTAATTTCGGGGTAGCTCCTCAGACCTTCGGACTAGTAATCTCAAGTAACAGCTTGCCTGAAGGGCAGCCTTATCTTTTCATTTTTGTCTCACCCTGTTAACGGCTTGAGTATTTTTGAGCAAAAATCCCTCTTGGGGTTGAAAGGGCTATGAGATTGGTGAGTGATGGGGAGTTATGCATGTGCGCATGTTACACCAATCACAGTGTGGGTTGTATCAAAGAACGAATGAAATTGCCTGTTAGAAAATAAGGTGATATCTTTAATAGTAATTTGGAGACGTGTCATACTGTAGTTTGTTTAGTAAAACATTTTACATGTCATCGATTCAATTCTGCTACCTCTGAAACCTTTCAGTTCACAAAAAATAACTCTTGCATGCCGTGCATGCCTATGTTTAAGACAGGCACCTGTTGTTTTGGCCACTTTTCTCTGTCTAGAATAAAAGCTCAACATATGGCCAACCTGTGAATATAACCTGAATTTTGTGGCCTGTTGGTGGTCAGATTTATGGGGTTCCACTGTAATTTTTCCTGATGCAGTCTTATGCTCTCCATTTGTTTTTCACCTCTTACTTAGAGTAAATGTTAATCAAATTTCTTCATCACCATTTTATAAGCAACCATGATCTGGAAATACTCTTGACAGCTATTAAAATTTGTGTTTTCATGTGTCTTTCATTTTGGTAAACTTGTTTGCAAACAGCTTGAGCATACACTGTGGACAGACAGATTTCAAGGTTCTACTCCTGTACATGTAGTAGTAATGTAAATAACTGTACATTGCATTGTATTTCAGAGATATCTATTCAGGAGAGACCTGATCCTGCAGAAATTATGTATCAGATAAAAGGTGCTTCACTGAAATTTACTGGACTCGAATCAGTATTAGTTAGCATTTTATTTATATGTTGTCAGTGGTTTAAATTTATCTTTGGTTTTCAAACTGTTTTGATTTTGCTTTACCTTCATTATTCATAATCTGGAACAAAGGGAAATAACAATCAAACTGTTAAGAAAAAATTTAAACCAAAGATGAATTTAAACTACAGCTGTACAACATATACAGTCAAACCTGTATTACAGTGCGTTTACTGAAACTGAGGCCACCCAGACAATGGAAACTAATCCGGTGGAAGAACTGAAGCAATAGATTCCAACATTTTCAAATCCAGCCAATCAAAAGTTTACACTGTATGCATGTATCCATTGGTTGGTGTAGAAAATATGTGAAAAGCTTCATAAGACTGTCACTGATGAACATATCATGAGAGTGTGTGATATAGGGTTTGAATAATTATTGTAGGACATTGTCGCGGCTTTTACATGTAAAAGAAACCCCAAACTCCAAAATGTACAGATGCTGAGACAGTAAATGTGATGGTTTTCCCTAGAACTGTGGTGTGGATTTCACAGTTGACTGCATTAACAACAACCGAAAGCTGTGTAAAAATGGAAACACACAAACCCAACAGTAGTTAAATTTATTGCTCTATAATTTTAAACAAGAAAAAGAAAATATTTTGTGTGGCAGTTTATTCACAGTGGAAAATGGTTAATCTAATGAGTTTATCACGGTTGTGAATGTAAAATCTTAAGGAAAGTAACAATATTTTCTAGCACAAAATTTCTAATGGTTTGTGTCTATTAACAGACACAGTAGCCGTGAGCATCACAACAAACATGTTGAGATTTGATTGTTTTGTACCTCATATTGTTTGGGTTCTGTCGTCTGATTGTTTTTCACTGTCTGGGTAACCCTGCTTTCAGTAAAAGCACTGTAAGGAGTGACTCTCTATTAAGTGGGAAGTTCTCAGTTCTGAAAATTATTTCCCTCAATTACTGTCGTTTTAACCTCTATTAAGCAGTCACCTCTATTAAGCGGTATGATCACCATGGGCAGTGTTCCAGATAAGCGAGGGGTCTCTGGTCAAAAACCCGACAGGGTCACCTACATGACCCGACAAACTGATAGAAAATTAATAATGATTTGGTGGAAATAGTGGGATTTGACCCGTTGGAATTCGGTATTGACACCCAGGCTTGAAAATATATCTGGAACCCTGCATGGGACATGCCAATGGGACTTCATCAATTGTTTTGACCTGTATTAATCGGTCACACAGTCAACAATTACTTGTTTATAAAGTTTCAAAGAATGTAACACACAAGATAAAAAAAATGATTTCCTTGTTTATTGTTGCAAATCATTAAAATGCCAGAAATAGATGTTTCAAAATTAATGTCTTTTCAGCATGAATTGTATTTGAACTGTTTTCCTTGCATCTTGTATTAGGGGGTCACCCTGCATTAAGTGGTCACTTAGCCATTCCCTGAGGGTGATGCAGGTTTGACTGTACTCTGTATTATAAGGGATATTTACACTGTGTAGTACTAACAGGAGTATAAATTGTCATAATTAATTTGTCATTAACAAAGTAACAAAAAAGAAGTTAACACTTCTTTTTTTTTGCTTACAGGTCTCCATGAAACTG
Organism: Catalaphyllia jardinei; assembly: GCA_022496165.2. NCBI lineage: Eukaryota > Metazoa > Cnidaria > Anthozoa > Scleractinia > Caryophylliidae > Catalaphyllia > Catalaphyllia jardinei. The sequence continues at coordinate 22,713 of JAEMPF020007942.1, read as the reverse complement.
TTGTATTTTTACTCAATAAAAACTTGGTAGTCAAAGTCAGCATAGTCAAATGTAAGTTTCTTTGGGTTTTGTTATTTAAACTTCTTTGCTTTGATCAGATACTTAAGATAAGTGCTATTATATCCCTTCCCATACATGTTGTTGACTTGTTCAGGCAGCAGTCCAAGGACTGAAAATAAAGTGTACATGTACATTGTCCATATAACATTGTTTAATTATGCCAAGTCTGTGTTGTTTTACAATTTTACCAACCCAGTATAATAGTCTACCCAAAATAGTTAACCCTTTACCCCCTAAGAGAGCCAATTGGCACACAACGTCATAACTTCGTGAATATGTGACAGATTTCTATGAATTTTTGCCACAAAAAGTGTCATGTGACGATCTTCTAAATTGAAGTCATAAAATTGTGACCCCCTCCTATCAAAGACATGGTTGACCACCCCCACAAGTTTTAAGTTAATTCTCTTTTTTGAGATGCAAATGGAATGCAAGACTTGTTTCACATGAAGCTATGCACTAAGAGCTGCTAAATAAGCTATAGTTTAGGAGTATACCTGCTATAGTAGAATTTTGATACATGTTTAAAGTTGTTCATTTTTGCATTTTAAAGCAATTTCCCTCAAAATGTCTACCTCCTTCATAGCTGCTGATGTCAGTTCTTAAATAAGCTGATCAGTGGCTTTCAAATTATAGTATATTGTACACAGGCAGATCAAGTGTCTTGCTAATTTAGGAAAAAGTGCTGTTCGCCTTGGGGGATAGTCCATCAAAGGAAAGTTATATAAACTACATATCATTGCAAAAGATTTGGAAACATTTTTCAGCTGATGCCCTTGCCTCATCTGTTCTGCAGGCTAATGACTTACAAGCTAGGCAGAAATTGAATAGAAGACACCTTATTTTTTTTCTGACATATGTTGTTTTCCAGTAAGCTGTTGTGTAAAACGGAAGTGCTGGTGTTTTGTGACAGAAGGAATGGGAGCTGCAAACCAAGAGGAAATGGTAAAGTGTATGTCATTATGAAAGAAGTAAATACTTTTCTGCATAGAGGTTCTATTTTTCTGTTTAAGTTTCCCATCAGGATAAGGTGATTGTTCGCTGTGATATGATTTCCATCATCTGAGTATCTTCAGAAAAATGTTTTTGCTGGTTTTACAGAAACTGTCTTCGTATCTTTCATAACAGCGTGTGCTTTTAGGTTGCCTCTAGTTGCTTTTTATCATTGATTCAAGCTTAATTTACTTGCAGGTGGTTTTGTTGGAGTGTCTTCATAAAGAGGCAATGCTTCCCAAAGATGTCCTCTCACACTTCAACACAGCTTTTGCATATGCCAAACAAGGTAGGGTCTAAAACTTTGTAGGCCGGGATTTTCTTAACTTAATACCAGCCATCTAGGTCCTTCAATTCTTTTATCTGTCCATTTTAGTAAGTGTGCATTAGACAACTAATCAGTCTACCACCAGTTGGAATTTTTAGCAATTTTGTGTTCTGTTTGCAGGTATTTGTTTGTTTAGTTAGTATTCTCTGTTAGGTCAGCAGTGCTAAATACCCCACTACTTAAACAAAGTTGTTTTTTATTAGTTTTTCATTCATCATGCACTAACAAAAAATGCCTCTAATATATTGTGGTTACTTAATAATGCCTCATGAAATTTTACATGTACATGATTACCCTCAAGCTAAGGTACATGTACATGTAAACTGAAGTCTTGGTTCAAGCCTAGCTGCCCTTCAGGCCCCGGTTGTTTGAAAAGTAGATAACGCTATCCGGCCTTTGAACAACCGGGTCCAGGCCCACAGCCTTATTTACAGCCTTATCTACAGTTTCCATAACATGACGTAATTGGGAGTATTTTCACTCACCTCTGAATGGGATGTTAATCTTTTTCAAGGTGACCCCAACATTAAATTTGCTGGTACCCATTCATACCCCTGGGAGGAAAAAGGCACTGGAAGAGTGAAGTATCTTGCCCTGGAACACAAGACAATATCCCTAGTCAGGGCCTCTGCCCAGACTGGGAAGTCTGGGGTAGTGTTCTTTCAACTGATCATCAGATTATTTTGTGTCTCGCACTTATTATGTGCCCAGTCTAAATCTTGGTATATCACTTTGATGTCAGGTCACACAGTGTCAGAACTTGGTTATACTATTTTTGGTCAGCCATTTCTTGGCAGTGGTGACAATGCAGGTTTTCTTTATGTGAAGCCATCATTTCAGGTAGGTATAAAAGGGTTGAGGATCAACCAAGTCCATTAAGCTAGAGCACTGCTCATAAGCAACATAAAAGGGAATGATGAATGAATCAAGCTTAGTTCTGATTTCATTTCTCTTCCCTTGATTACCTGTTCTGATTAATATGTTCTCTATCCATTTTGCTTATCTGTTCCTGTCCCCATACTTCTTCTGTATGCATTTGTGAATGTGTTCTGTGTTACATTACTTCTGAGGATGTGCATGCAAATTCAACTTATTTCAGAGTCAATTGCATGAAGTTTTAAAACAGTGAGTTAATCTAGTTTGCATTAACAAGCTGTATGGGTGAGATGACAAGAAACAATATTGTAAATTATATACTTACAACTTGTATACATGCATGTGCAAGACTCCTGCACGATTATGTGCAAGAGTTGAATGCTATATATTAAATATAATGATATGCATTTATTGATAGAAGCAAATCTTGCATATAATTATTTTATGAAACGAACTAAAACATGCCATATCTATGTTTACTTAAATAAATGCAACTTCATTTCTGATACAAACATGTAGCTGAAAAATTTTGTTTAACTTTCTCTGTACTATGACATTATTGCTCAGTTTTCTTCTTGAAAATTAAGCCTTGTTAAATTTTCAGTGTCTCAAGAACATCCCTGTGCCGTCAACACCTTATGTTGTAGGGTTGCTGATAAAACGTCTGGAGACACCTTGGGCTCAACTCTTTCCCTTGAGGCTTCAGCTAAGACTTGGGGCCGAGTTCAGATGTAGGTTTTTATATACTTGTTTCTTACATTGTACTTATGGTTAATAATCAACTGGTAAATCATGTCTGAAAGTAATTAACAGCATGTGGTAAATGTAAGTAATCTCGATAGACTGGACTGCCTATGCTCACCATCATTATCCTTCATCACCTTGGGGGTGGGGGGGTGGGGGGGGTGGGGGGCGGTAGGCAAAGGGGGTCCACCAGTATCCTCGAATGCACATGGTTATTTGCCATTGTTTTGGCTCTCTCCAAGGAGCAGCCTTCACTTTCCAACTCCTGCAGCATGGATTTTTTTCAAGAGATTAATCCATGGGCTGGTTTTGTTTGATGTAGATTACCCCTGTCCACTGTTCAGCTCAAGGAACAGATCATCAGTGTATGGAGAGGTTGGACACACAATCATGAACCTGTTAGCGGTATGCATGCATCATTGTTTTCAACACAAATTAGTGTCAGTGATCAAATAGTGTGAGTAAAATTAATTAGGAAATCATTTCAAAACTGTTTTGTCAAAAGTCTTAACGGCTAAGCCGTGACAAATTATCCTTACAATCATGGGTTTTTGATTTGTTTGCAGTATTGACAAACGTTGCCAGGGCAATTTTAAATTTCACATGTGAAACTAGTATAAGTCAAAGATTATTAAATGTATTTGATGTTGTCACTTAAACATACCTTAATGATTTCACTGACTTTCAACCTATTCAACCTATTGCTTAAATCAAGGGTTTTCATCAACAACCAATGTTTTACAGATGGATACATGTATGTCAGTGCCAAAGTAAAAAAAAGCAATGCAGAAGTCCCCTGCATAAACTATGATTTGTTGATATGTTGCTTAACAGTACCAGTTTACATCATTTTGTGCTAAATATTTTCACATTCACTGGTAATGTTTAAGCATAAAAGGTTATTTGTAAATGGCGCAGAAAATGCAGATGTTTGATGAGAAAGTCTCGTAAGAAATCATGCTTGAAATCACATGATACCCCAGATTATGAACTGCATTCAGCAAACACAATTATAAATTAATGTTACAATTTTGCAGTTTAGTTAAGGAATAACTTGTCACCCATGATATTACTACTTGACAGCATCAAGAGTGCAGGGCTGAATCCTGGCTGGTTCCTTGTTTTGTGTTCTTGGATCAGGTGTACTAAAGGCATCCCAATTGAGTTGATAGTTGATTGTTGATACTCGGTCGAGACCTGATTGGCACTCGATCAACAGTTGGTCAATAGTTCACTGAGTGTTTGCTGACTCATAGGCATCAATCGAAAATTAGTCAGGTTTTGACAGGAGACGGTCAGCTGAGATGGAGTGTTGATCAAGTACCAAACGAAGTGTCAATGGAGTGTTAAGCAAGTGTTGATTGAGTATTGATCGAGTATTGATGGAGTGTTGATCAAGGGCCTTGATTGAGGTATTGATCGACACTTGATCACATAATTATGCCTTAAGTACATGATGTTCTTTGGCAAACCCAGTTTCTCTCATGGTGCCTTTCTTGATCCAGGACCTGGCTTTTAGACTGTCCTCCCCTTGGTACAAAGCAAGTACATAACCTCCCAGCATTTTTGCAAAGTTTCTGCTACAATTTTCCATTAATCATTTATCAGAAGAATCAGAAATGTGAATTAAACTGCCAGTGATTGCAGTCTAACATACTTTTGCTACTATATTTTTCTCAGGATTTTAAAAATTTTCAGTATACATTACCAAGGGTAACAGGACTTGTGATACACATGGAAGAAAAAAAGACTCTAGTCAGATTGCCACAAGACAGATATGACGAGGTACAGCTGTAGACAATGATCTTTCAGAATAATTGCTGCTCATGGCCCGGTGTACAGTCTGGTTGTTTTATTGTATGGTTGCTATAATTTTTTTTAACAGATATCTTGTAGTCACAATGGCTGAAATATTGGTGATAATGAAATTTGTTTCAAATGTTCAATGAAAAATGGAAATAATTCCAGTATAATATCTAATGAGTGAGAAGAATTTGTAAATCACAAGCCGCAGGTGAGTGATTTACGAATTCTTTTCCTGTTCTACCAACATCCCAAGTGGTTTATCAGCCTATAAACCATAGAAACTTGTTGTCTATTGCGTTTATATGATAATTCAGAAGATGCAGGATTTTTCCATCATTTTACTGGCACAATAAAGTATAGCTGATTGACCAATCAGAGCGCACACATTGATTTGGTTATTAAAAAAATATATTTACAATTTGGTACAACATTGTTTTATGTAACATAGATGTATTATGGCCTTACAGCTTCCACCAGTATGCTACTCCAATTCAACTACATTTTGTAATTAACTCTGTAAAGAAGTTTTAAAATTTGTTTTTCTTATTTTGTCAGGTGGTGAAGATTCTTAATGCAACAGATGAACATGTTATGGCTCTGGGAGCTAACTTCAGTTTACAGGCAGACTCGCACTTGGTCTGTATGCAGAGTGAACAGGGCTACAAAACCCAAGCAATTAACATACAGAATCAAGCCAGGAAAGGTACCTTCCACTGATGCTAATTAAAACTATCATATATTTGCTTTTTAATTGACATGTATACATGTACAGTTGACTCCCGAGAACTTGAACTCTAGCTAACTCAAACCTTGTGACCTCACTCAACTTCTCATAGTTAAGGTGATTCCTGAGTTTTGCATGGCGCATTCCTACTGCGCAAGATTTTTGCGTGATAAGCGAGCGCACATGAGCGCGCGCGTACAAAACATAAGAGATTTCCCTCAAACTAAGGTCGATAGCGAGATAAAAGCTCTTTTTCTCTTTAACGAGCACGGTGACCCCCACTTTTTATTTTATAAATTCAATGAGAACAATATCCACGTTAACTGAGAAAAAAATTGGCAGAAGTCTATGGCTACTTTTTTGGCAAATGAAATAAATGCTACAGATAGAGACGTAACAGGGCCAATAAGAGCAAGTCCAAATTATGTTTCCTTTAAAGGATAAAATATCAATTAATAATGCAGAGTATTTGACGCCATTTTTTCTGGGACGTAGATGTATAAGCAATCAAAGAAAGTCGAACTCTGTGTGATATAACAGGCTGCATTGAAAAATAATTGAGCTTATATGTTGTGCACTGAGATAACCAAACGTTACTTGAATAACCATATTTGTCAGCATTGTGGCATGAAAACAAGCACGGTGACCCCCTCTTTTTATTACGTTTTAAACATCTCCTTGTACTGTAATGACCCCATACCAAGTTTCATCGGAAATCTATGGCGGGTTCTTTTACTCGGGAATCACCTTAAGTTTGATTTGTATACACTGAACGAATAGAATATGGTTAACACCTTTTTCCCCTTATTTCTGGTTATTTGTTCTCAACTCCCACTAGCTCTAACCCCCGACAAGTCAAATCTTTTTCAATTTCCTTTAAGGTTCAAGTTGTCTGGAGTATTTAAAACTTGTCAAACCCTTTCACTTACCTCTGGTTTCCATAGCATGACAAGCTACATGCTGGACTGTTGTTACTTTCCCTGGTTGGAGTGTTACATGTAGTCTATTGCACTGTTCTTGTCAGTTCTTTTTCCTAGTTTCTCTCTGCAGTTGCCATTCAAACTCCAGAATGAAAAGTAGTCACTGGAAAAGTGCATTGCCCAAAATGACACAGTGCAATAGGCCAGTTTTGAGATACCTGAAAGAAAAATTCAAGATAGAAATAATCCTTCCCCCTTCTCCCATCTATTAGTTGTTTGTTTTCCTTTTCCTTATTTCTGTCTTTTTTTTATTTTTTACCTGTTTGATTTAATTATGGCTCCAGTGAAATGTGTGGTTAGAATTATATTAAATTAATTTATTAGTTAAAAATAATTATTTTTCTTTTGTTTTCCTATAATAGTAATTCAGTGCATAGCACCTGGTGTAAATAAGTAAAGTATATTGTAGTACAAAAAAAAATAAACAAAAAAAATAGGCTTAATGTTTTGAAATATGCAAATTCTAGCATAGCACCAAGACTTCGGAACTAAACAAGAGAAATTACTTATATCTATAATTTATTCAACCTTCATGTAACTTGCAGTTATTTCTTTTGTTTTATTCCTCTAAACCTTGACTTCATGTTAGATTTTAATATCATTGAAAACAGCTTTTTACTCCAGCCAGGGCTCAAATCTGGACTTCAATAGGGTACCACTGTACATGTCTTGCAATGTTTGCATTAGAAATGCTGCAAAATGGTCCTTTTGACTGTTAGTTTTGTTGTTGTTTTGTTTAGTGACTGGGGCAAGCTTTATTGTATTCAGTGGAGCACTGAAGCCCAGCAGTCCATTCATGGCCAAAGTCAACATTGTAGAAGGTCTGTTATCTGTTTTCACCCTCCCAGTACTAAGTACATTTGAGTACTCCTACTGTCCACTTGCTATGCATGAAAAATCTTGTTTTAGGGACTGTTACAGTGTATCATAAGTGTTACAGTCCTAGGTATTACAGGGGTGTCAGTGGCAGGTCCAGACCTTGAGCTAAGGGGGTGGGGTGGGGTTGATTTACTTGCTCTGTTGGCTTTTCTCCCTTCTGTCATTTCTTATTTTTTACTCAAAATAAGGGGCCCCCTAGATCTGCCATTGATTGTAATGGCCAGATTGTTACAATGACTTAGTCCAGTAAGCTTACTATGTATAGTATTACCATCTTTGTCCACATCCTTTCTCAGCTACAACATTCTCATTGTGGGACTTTTTGTCACATAATTATTTTATCATTAATTTTTGTTTCGTACTGTTTCCCTTGATGAGATAATTGCTCATTGCAATGATCTCCATGGTAGTTTTTTTGAAATATATTGTTGGTAGAATACACTGTCAAATTCTTGTTTTTGTTTAGATGGTATTATGGTGCAGTTAATGCCAGAAGTGATTGACAAGCTACGACATGCTTTGAAAGAGATGCATGATTTTACCATTACTACAGGGATCCCAGGTGGGGGTGGTGAAGAACTGGTCATTGTAGAGTGGGTCAGTCGTCACAACAACCCGCAACAAACCAGGTATAGTTTGTACTGGTCAACAAAAGTCAACATATCCCATTTTTGTAGAGGGGAGGGGGAAAATCCTGTATGAAAAGGTAATTGGGATGCTCATCAGAAAATTTGAATTGAACTCCTAAAAGGAGCACAATCTTGGCATGGCTTAAGCTTTATTTAATCCCTAAGAGATACCACTTATAGCAAAAATGACAGCATTGTTATTGCTTGGAGTGCAACCCTAAAAGATACTTTGAGGACTAAAATTACTGGTATCATTTCCTGAACACTCTAAGCAAGACCAAAATCTGTGATTTACATCCCTAAGCAAGATGACAAGTTTTCCTGACATTTCAGTTACTTGCTTAGCCAGTCAGATTGAAGGTTTGTTTAAAGTAAGCCAGTGGCTTACACTGATAAGTGATACATGTATTTGCAGATTTTTTTTTTTAATTTCACATAGAACTGGACAATTGTTGACTTTGCTATCAAACAAAAGTCAACAATTGCATATTCAAAGCGATATTCCGGCCCAGTGCCATAAGTAGGTTGATTTTGTCTTTGGTTCTCAGGGTTTTCCTCTGGGTTCTCCAGTTTTCCTCTCTCCACAAAACCAGCATCTCCAAATTTCGATTCCGCCAGGATAGATGAACTGCTTGAAAACTAGCTACTGATGATGTGGCTTTCTCACTAAATGTTGTAATTTATTGTATTTATTTTAAAATGTTTACAGTTTGTGTAGTCCAGTGGATGGTCTACAGCTTGACTCATATCCCAGTGTGAAGGTTCACAGTGGCTGTGACTTTACTCGCAAGAATATATTCAGAATACAGTGGACAGAGGTGTTCTTCTTAGGTGAAGGCCAACAGAGTGCGTCGCGGGATCTTAATAAACTGACCGGAGAGCTTGCCAAAGCATTTTGTCAAACGCTTATGCCACACTTGTCCAAACTTAGCTCAGATGGCTTCAGCTTCATTGGGTTGAGAGTGAATTTGGATCCTGATAGTGTAAGGGATTCATAATTATCACTCAATGAGTAAAATTACAGATGGCCCAACTTTTTGGTTTTGTTTTTCAAGCGAGAGCAAAATATGAATTGGTTTTGGTTTACTTTGTAGTGGATGAAACAATGGTGCAAGTTTTTTAAGCCAGTCTCTGGCAAATAGTGATTCAAAAACAATTGATTTTCGGACACTCAAATGAAAACCATGCAAGATACTACTCCATTCCAGTTCAGCCTGCCATTATAGGTTAATACTCATTTAATATCCCAGGAGACTCAAACATAAACCCCTAAACTTTTGCATACTAACATAAGACCAACCTGTTACCAATTTCATATAAAAAATTTAAGTATAAATTTACTTTTGTATGGTGTCTTTTATTCACATTGTTTGGTTTCTCACAGGTTGGCTATTTTACAGGAAGTAACCAACAGAACTTACCCGCCAGCATCTTGTCAGATCTTGATGATGTCTTAGTCCCTGTCATTCACTCTGCAGCAAATAACCAGAGAGTGCATTCTCTTAGTATAGAATTGTTGTTTAAAGTTTTAAGGCTTCTTTGACAGACATGACTACCGGTACCTGATACCTCTCCTACTCTGATGCCCCGTATAATGGCATGCAAGATGAGGAGAGGCTGGTATATTGGCCACATTAGAAAATGAGATGCAACCTGGAAATGAACTCTTAGAAGTAAAGTTGCAGTGTACCATTCATAAAACCATCATATAGACAGAACTCTCTACATGTAGAACCAACAAGGTGAACATTTGAAATTTTAACACTTCAGCACCTGTACTGAAAGCCGAGACCACATTATTTGTATTTGTAAACATTTAAAAAATATCTTATTATTAGGGTTGTCGTTGGTGTAAGATACTTACAGTGCATTCAGATTATATCGCAGATCACAATGTACAGTTTATGTCACATTAAGGGTTTCAATGATTTTCTATTAATTGTTAGCCACAAGAATAACAATATATTTTCTTTTGCTCAGTCTGCACGTTTTTGGTGACTCACACCTCTTAGGCTCAAACTTTGAGAATTTTGTATTTATGGCAATTATATGATGACTTCAAAAATGCACAGCATCCAGCTGAAAAAGGGAAACTTTTCCATTAAAATATATTCAATTGTATTATAGTACTGGCAGTAATAAATTTACACGTACATGTATTTTTTCAGGATCATGTGTATTTTGTGCACCCCTCAACTGATATATCGGTCGACATATCGACCGACACTTGGCCGATGTATTGGTCAACATATCAGCCGAGTGTCGGCCAATATGCCAGCTGAAATGTGTCGGTCGACATATCAACCAAAATATTGGTCGATTGTCGGCTGACATGTCAATCAATTGGCTACAGACATTTCGCCGATACTTGACTCCTACTTATGTTTTGGTGACTGTAGCTTGGCAGTATTTCACTTGAGTGTCTTGCTTGGTAAGGATTGAATTTGTGGCACATGATCCGAACATGAAGCCTTCAGAAATTTTTGAGGTTGACCAAAAATGGATGAAATGCGCATAACTTATATATTTTTTGATCTGACACTGACAGTCTAAGCTTTTGACCGATATACTGCCGACAGTTGACCAATATTCTGCTGACAATCAATGGTCACTGTATCGACCGAGTTTTGGCTGCTATATCAACTGAGATATCTGCTGATAGTTGGCCGATATGTTGACCATCACTTGGCTGATATCTCGGTTGATACATCGGGCGATATGTCGACCGACATATCTTGGTCATTATATCAGCGGAGAGTCAGTCAATATGTCGACTGACATATCAGTCAAGTGTCGGATGGATACGTCGACTGATACATCGGTCAAGTGTCGGTCAATATGTTGACTGATATATCGGTCAAGGGATGCACAAAATACACATGATCCTTTTTTTACTCTATTTGAAGTTTAATTTGGCTTTTTACAAAGTGCTTAACATTCATGGTACATTCAGGATTAAATTTTCAACACACAACACTTTCAAGGCATACATAACAGAGATTAATAAATGTAACTTACACATGAAATGACATGTATCTTTGTTGTAGAGTTAGCTTGCACTGATTATAAGTGCAATGTAAGCTCTGGCATAAATTATCTTAACCCCTGCATAGCCTGTACAGTCTAATCTAAGTGAGGGTGATGTTTACTTTTGTTAAATATATAGTTCAGTCTTTCCCGGAAAACCGTGAACACCCAAGAAAATTTCTGGAATGTTTATTGTTTCCTGACAAATCAGACGCAAGATGAAACTGCAAACGATAATGGACAAACCGCAGCATGGATTATTCACGACTTGACTCAAAACAGTGAGTTGGGTTTTTTTACCACAAGAAATATTCAATTTTACCGTTTTCAAGTACTGAAATTTTTCTTTCTCCATTTCGGCTTTGGTATCACCAAAGAATACATATGAATGACATTTTATGGAAAAGCGATGTTGATTCAAGAAGACAGAATCAGAAACAGCTATACAGCATGTCTGAGAGCAATAAAAAGTGAGCCAGTCACAAGCAATGCTTCTCTGTGTTTGTTTCACGTGCAGTTCAAAAGGTCATGCTAGTTGGCTGTGATAGGTGGTTTTCGCTCCATATTTTTTCGTAGCTGAGAAGCCTTCACCCATGATGTGAACCCGCACTGTTGTAAATTTTCACAATATGCACTCACTTTTTAGTTCTATTCAGTAGTTTGGTTTTTGAACAGATGGAATCAGGGACTGGTGTTGGTTTGTGGTAAAAAAATAGCTTTTTCAGTGGGATCTAAAGGGAAAATTGAAGATTTCCCGTAGAAGAAAAAGCCAGCTCATTGTTTCGTATCAAGTCATGACTGATCCCTGCTGCAGTTTGTCAGTTATCTTTTGCAGTTTCATCTTGCATCTGATTGGTCACGAAACAATAAACATTCCAGAAATTTTCTCTAGTGTTCATGGTTCTGTGGGAAAGACTGTAAATTTGTTGGCTTGTTACTATATATTACATTTCTGGGGGTTTGGTTTGTACTCAATACATGTATCTAGATCTTTGATTTGTTTTTTGTTATTTTGATGTCCTACGTGTATAATCTGCTAAATCAGTTTATTCCAAGGTTAAAGACTGGGTTGCTAACAAGCCTGGGATTTGGAAGAATGGGTAAATAGTATTGTGTATATTAAAAAAGGAAAAACAATATATGTCAAACAATATATGTCATCCACATTTGTACCTTATTTTACCAAATGGTACTGAAAATGTGTTATTATTATTATATCTTGCTAAATGACTTGTGTTGGGAACAAAAGGAAGAAAATGTTTTAAAAATTGGTCTATTAATATAATTATAATAATTATAGTTTTTTGGAAAGGAAGCAAGAAAGAGTTCTTGAAAAACATGGGTCAACTTAACCTTATTACATTTTTGCCTGGCACATGTTTAGATGCTAGCTATAAAATAATATTATTTCGCATTGTACTTGACTTGCCTCTTAGAGAGGGATAACATAATGTATTTTGTTTGACTTGTGTTGGACAAGACATTTATACCCAGAATGTTTTTTAACAGTTAAAATTAATCATCAAATGTACCTTTTCATTTGGGAAAAGAAGTCAGCCAGGTTTTGAAAAAAACAAGAAATTTTTTTTAATAAAAAATGTAATTTATAGAGTAAAACATATAAAATACAGTTAAAATAAATACCTCTTACTAACCAAGTTCGATGTCCGTACTGTAAGTTACGGATCCTCGTTTTTTCCCCTTCGATTTATGGCCCAAGCACAAAGCGTGCGGGCCATAAATCGTAGGGGGAAAAATGAGGATCCGTAACTTACAGTACGGACCGAGAAGACGAGGTTAGTAAGATATTTATTATATCTCTTTTGTGTGTCTGACGAGTTCAGGAACGATTTTCATCCATGAGGAACGGCTTCAAATTTCTGAAGTGGGTCGAAAGCAAAACGAGTCAATTTAAAATTGTTTTTAAGTTGTTACTACACTTAAGCACACAATTTAAAGTAAAAGAAAGTTTTAAACCTTTACTTGCTAAATAAGGTGAGAAATTTTGGCGATAAATCACACAACGGTTTGGCAACACAAACAACTCTAAATTTTAGCGGGCCGTGCGGGAGAGTACGGCCCGCTAAATTGACCAATCACAGCACGCGTACTAACTTAGAGATATAATAAGATCTATTATAGGCTATTATGGTATATGTAAATGTGGCTAATTAAACCATGGAAAACTATGTAAAATGATGTTTGTGGTGGAGTGGTATTTAATGCTCACATTACATGGGTCATCTGTGCTTATGTTATCTTTCCTTTTACTCCCAAGCTCTGTCTTGTAACATACACATGCATATGGTTCAATAGATTGTTTTGTAAATACCAGTGCACTTATCTTAGTTTATAGTTTTATTTAAGAAATAGAAAACATGTACCGTGTTTGTATCGAGTTATACAAACACGAGTGGAAGTTTGGGAGAACGAGAAATGCTGTGGGAACACGAGCCTCAGGCGAGTGTTTCCACAGCTTTTTCGAGTTCTCCCAAACTTTCACGAGTGTTTGTATAACTCGATACAAACACAGAGTACATGTTTTCTATTTCTTTTAGAAAACACCGCGACGAGAAAAAGGAAATCAACTTGTTAACTTTGATTTTCAAAATGTAAATTCCCTTTGCTCACGCCATCACTACGTCAACAGCGCGCGCTAGTTCTGTGTCTACATCGAGTTATACAAACAGGATTTTTGACCAATCAGCGCACGTGCTTTCTTAGGACTGTTTTCTAATAGTTAATATTAATTCAGTTTCATAATAATTGATCAACCAGTTTTAATTATTCTGTTTTAAAAAAATGGTGCCAGTCATGTTTCTTTCGATTTTATCCTCAGAGGGATTTTGGTTTTTTCCTTCCCCACCCCCCTCCTCTCCTTCCCCACCCCCTCCTCTCCTTCCCCACCCCCCTCCTCTCCTTCCCCAAACTCCCTTACAATTCCATACTTTCCTGTAATGGTTTTGGCTTTCAAAACCTCACCCCAGCAGATTTTCCAGTTCAAATTTTTTCTGATTTTATAAGTTTCCAATACACTGAATACCTATGAACATAAAGTATGTACAAGAACTTAGTATACTTGTGAGCAGACTTTGCTGTAGGAAGTCTATTGACAGAGGTCCTACAGAGTTTAGACTTATATAAAGGGATATATGTATGGGCAGCTGAAAAATAATTAGTTTTCCAGACTACAAAAAAGTCTGGAAAATTAAAAAAGTCTTGCTTTTTGCACAGAATGGGATCACAAATCCCCTTTGCTACCTTAGCTACCTTTGTGACAGTGCTCTTGCTTTGAATAATAAAACAAGGGTCTTGGGGGTAGGGAGCTTTGTTGTCTATAATCTAGAAGAGGGTTGCAAAATGTGACTGACACTGGTATTATATGTGTGGTACTCAAAAATTCACAGAAAAGCTCAAAATTCTGGATAATTATCTAGAATCTAGCATGTCAAAAGCAATGCCCATTCCTTTCATGTTCTTAATATACATATTTTAGCCAAGCCTAAAAGCAGAGCTCCTATTGCAATAAATTGACATGGTTTGAGCCTGTAATCCAATTGAAAACCAGTTCCTGGGCAGCAGTCAACTTAAAAAAAACTTGATCTTAATGATTTTAAACCTGAGCTTGCAATATGGTCAGGTAATACTGGTTAGCAGATACCTTGAGTTGATAGGTGTCAATTTACCCCAACCTGGATGTCCAACATCAAAGATGTATGTTTTAAACCAAGGCTGCATATGTTGGTTGACTTATTATTGGAGTTTCACTTATGTCCAGGATTGAACTCAAAAATTGTTTGATTAGTTCTTCATAATTGGTAGAGTTATTTGACATTTTCATATTACTCCATATTTGACAGGATTGTGTGTTTTGGTGACTTTTACCTATAAGGACACTTTGTGATGCTTATCATAAGGATAGAGTTCAATCCTGGACTTATCTGCACTAGTGATGTTAACCTTGAAAAAAGATTTGCATGTATTTCCATTTCTATGCATGTGGTTCTGTTCCTATAGTTATAGGACTCTGCTATTAATCTGGTCACCAACTGGCCACGGTGGAACCAAATCAATCCATTTGTGACTGTATTATCAGAAATGGGTAAGGCATGGAGCTGTTAAGTGTCTTGTGGCAATGAGGCTTTAACCTAAACCATTGGGCTGCCAAGTCTCTCCTACGAATCAGGGCTAAGAGCCTACTCATATGATTCTGGGTTGACTTGTATTCCAGACTGAGTTTTGTTCCAGAATAAATTTCATACTGCATTCACATCACACAATCCATGGGCCTCTCTCCACCATCTTGAAACTGATATACATGTGCCACCTACCCCAGACCACAGTTTGCGATTTTCATTTTGAACAAAGTTCATTTTCACTTTCCATGATACCAGAATGAAATTTCATTTGGATTTAAAACCGGAATGACGTCATTACAGAATGACTTGTAAGGAAATGAAATTCTACTTGGTATCATGTAAACAGATACAGAGAAATATGTGGGGATGAAATGAACTCATGCCAGAATGAAAATCATTCCAGTATCATGTAAACAGCTCCCAATTTACTGTCAAAATCAATTGATAAAGACACTTGCATCATCGCAAAAAAAAACGATGGCTGGGTTATAACCAATGAGACCAGCTACATTTAAAAGATGGATTAAACACTCTTGCAGACAAATTGCTATCCAGTAGATAACTAATGATTTTCACTGGTTATTATTGTATCCAATATCCACTCATTGAACAACTAGGTGGGTCTGGTTTATGAGTTGATAGAAATTCAGTTCATAAGAAAAGAAATATGGGTTACATGTTATGGCTTCACCTTTATAAGAAAAGCTTGTCAATGCAACATGGACAACTTACAACACACATTTTTGACAAATATTTATTTTAATTTGCTTTTAACTGTCCTCATTACTAGAAGTCCAAGAAAATTATCCATGACTGTCCTTTAACAAAAGTTGTATTCATCATGAGAAGTTTGTTTGATGGGTCCTGCAAACATCATGCCAATGTACAAGGTAGACAGCATGGAAGTGCATTATTTGTCACTCTGCTGAAGTTTTAATCGTTCTTTTTCTCTCACTCTGTGCATGTAACTGTAAAAAAAGAAATTCACAGCATATTAAACAGATGTATGCCAACTAAAAAACCACTTGCGTATGACATTTGCAGACTAAACTCTTAAATTGATAATGTATTCCCACTTCCATTACAGAGAGGTAAGTATAAACAGGCTAATCTGAGCACTGTTCAGGCTGCCCAGAGTGACATTCTAATTCAGGCAACTGAAACAAATGTCATACTCTGGGTCATGACTCTGTCATTGACATACAGTGTACATGTAGTCATGGGAGCCAAAGTAGAGACTTTATTTTTGGGGGATACCAAAGCCTGGTCTAAACTTATATACCAGTGATTGGTGTGTCAAATTGGGCAAGATAAGTTTTGCTACATTATGCAAATGATCATTCAAGTTTAAAAGTGATGGAAGAATTTTAACTAATATTATAAAGTGGCCTGCAGAGGCTCAGATTTGGGAAGCACACATGCCTCTGCACCAGACTTCTCCCTTCATTCCATCTTAGGCTAAGTTCCCCGGGTTATTTTGATGGTTTGCTCGATATGGCCAAGCTCTCAGGAATCCAAAACATTTACAGTTGGGATGAAAACCTCACTAACATTAACCTTCCATGACCAGAGCACTATTTAGACCACAATATGGTCTGCAAATGTAATGCACACCATGTTCTGTTAAATTTGCATCTGTAAAACACCGTTCAGTTTGGTAGCTGCAGGTTTGCCCCCACCAAGTTTGTCCCCACATTGACTCAACTATACCCGAACAAGTTGTGCAAACTGACCAAGGGTTGTTCACCAAATATAAGTTTCTGCTTTTTCTGATGGCAAATATTTGCCACCAATTAGACAGGAACACAGCATTAAATGCATGAGTTTGACTGGAGGTTTACAATTTGTGGACGAATGATGTTCAGCAACGTATTTGTTGCTAGAAGAAAATAAGCTAATTATGGAAATATAAATTAAACTAAAATTTAGGTGAAACTGGTAGAGGATGAGTATTAAGTTTCTTTTTTCTTAGGCGAGAACCCAGGAGTCCAAAAGCGCTTTAAGATCTTTTAAATAAAACTCAAGTTACTCTCACTTCTACATATACAAGAGGAGGTGTACAGTTAACTGGCACGTCCTTAGAAAGTTACAAAGTATCCATGAGATTATATTTGTGAAGAAACCCTGTTGTAAACAACTCAAATCAGAAATGCCTTAATCTCATCAGGTCTACTTACTCGTCATACTGACACCTGTCCCAAGCATGCTTCTCGTGTTTACATTTCCATGGCGCGAAGTAAGTGTCCTTCCTGCACTTTAACAGAGGTATAAGCAAGTGAGCACAGTAATCTCTAGCCGACAAGGGAATCTTCGCGTCCGCCATTTCTTTTGCTGTCACTTTCATAACTAACAAATAAACAAGGTTGTTTAGATAATAATAACTTAAATAAGTTGATTAACAGTTAATCGACGTTGTGAAGTAAATTTTGAAAAGCATTATGACTACGTTCTCGCTACATATTCAATACATTCTCACCTGGTTCGTACTTCTCGTCCGCCATTTTGGATGTTTGGCTCTCGCTACCCATAACTCTTAGCGGCCAAGTATCCAAAATAGGTACGCGTTACGTACAAAGCTAGGGCAGTTTCTGGTCAAACCATATTAGTAATAAATTAGTCTAGAAAAAATGCGAGGTCTTTAACCTGATCGCTTAAAATCAAAGACGAATTGTTTTCGACACTCACGCAAAAAAACTGCTCTATTTGGCCGTGCTCCTGGTAAGTTACAGTTTCGGATACCACATGGAGAAGAACGATGGAAAAAGAATCCAGCCAAGAGAGGTGGACCAGCTGGGCAGAAGTCAGGGGTGCAGCACAAGACAGGGCTATTTGGCGAGAGAAAGTTACAGCCTTATGCGCCTCATGGCGTGGAGAGAACTAACTAACTATTTGGCCATGCTTCTTTTTTTTTAGTCACAGAGCTTTTGTTGGTCTTGTTTTCAGCACAGGTGAGGAAAGGGGCCTATTATTGTGACTAATTTTCTGTTTCATAAGTCGTTCACCTTGGATTGGACAGGCCTAATGCCTACCCAGCTATACATATCAATAATTACAACATCGCTTGTCTAGTGAGACAGAGCATAAGATAAGAAATCGGAAACCCCAAAGGCCTCCAGTAATCGATCGAGAAATAATTAAAGTTTAAACTATTTGAACCTAAATAAAAACAATACAATTTATTGGTGTAGAGGGAATGAAACAAATCAAGTTATATATTTCTTGATATGAACATTGAAAATCTTTAACTACACTGTCTACCCCTAACTACCCCATCTGTCATGAAAAGACTTGGGTCCAAGACATCAGTTCCACATATGAAAACTGCTAAAAACGTAAAAACACAAGACACTCGGGATGAAACTCGGTAACAAAACTGAAAAAACAGGAGGCATTTTATACAGTTCCCAGACTCCAATGTTGAACTCAGAGGCTAACATAAGATATATGAATAGTTCCATGGAATATTTAGTTTATGCAGTGAAATAACATACCAAGAAACAATAATTTTCATTTGCAAAGTCTTTCTTTATTTTAATCTTCAATCCCTTACAAAATAACCCGAAAACTCTTACTTCTATTTGCATAATTTATACAACTGCCACAAGAGAGAAGACTCTAACTGCTAATCAGTGTCGTTAGGGTGTTCTCCCTTATAAAATTACAAGACTTAACAAAGCCCTCTAAATGGTAGGTTCTGTTGCAGAATTCTCCACAGCGTTAAGGAAATCTCTGCGTCTTGCTGGTTCAGCAATCAATTGGACTGTATCGTTCTGTTTTCTATGGTTTATTTACGATCCACACATTCTACATTCAATCGATCTCGATCTCTATTCATTCTGATCTGACAGTTACAAGATAGCGATTCTATTTATTGGAGCATAGTATAAAAGCAGGACTGGACCCCGGACTGGACTCTGGACTCTGGACTCTGAACTCCAGAGTCTAGATTAAATTGAATAAATTAAAAAAAAATAAATTGAAAAATAAACAAATATATTATATTCACAGTAATATATGGCTAAAGATGAAAGAGACTGGAAATAAGCATGTTGCCATAGCAAATTGAAATTGGGTATATTTTTTGAGTGTACCACGTTTGCCAGGATTCATATTAGGACACACGGGGTCCAAACGTTTTTATACTCCCGGGTTGCACTGTAGTTCCGTTCAATTGTTCTCTTGAGAGAACTTTGAAGCAGGATGTTAGCTCTATTTTTTTTTAAATTATAAGCCATTTAAGGTCGTCTCTTTTAAGACTGATTGAGTACAATATATGTACATATCTTCTTTATTATACTGGTTTAGATGTTTTATTCATGAGAAAAAATGTCAATTTTGAGAAAACATCCGGTACTTCCCACTGAGAAATTTCTCTTGTACTATCTAGGAATGTGATAATAACACCTTATTATCCAATTTCCGCTCTCTTATCTGGCAAGTGATCACCTACGGGTAGTTAAAAAGTTAAAGTAAATTTCAAACTTTCAGCTCTAAAAGTGATCGAGGTTTCAAATATAGTGATCTGATGTGAAAACTGACCTGATCTGATGTAAAAACTGACCAGTAACGTAGCTTTATAGCTAAGTGTTAGTCACGTTAATAAAGTATGTATGTATATATGTAAAACTTTTCGTATTTTGGAAGAGGTGCAACCGGATGTTTGCCTGTATCACAAAAAGGACAACGCCATACAACGCGTCTATTTTTTTAATGCTGCCCTAAAGCGCGTCTTTACTTTCGTTTCTCCGCTGTTCGTTTGCCATACATCTCCTCTGGGTTATATAAATACAACCGCCAATCTCGTTTAGTAAACCAAGGACAAGTGTTACTGAGAGAACATTAAACCTTGTTGTGGATTTATTTATCTTGTTATCAGGCGGCATGCTAGCCAATATAAACCTAACTATCACGCGGTCCCGTTCTCATTTCGCAGCGAACTTCTCTGATATTATCCGTGACCGCGTAGGGTGGAAGGGACTCCTTTGTGCATGTGCCGTTCTCTTTTGATTTTAAGTATTTCTACTTTTTTTTTGTTTGCTTCACATGTGTTCCCTAAGGTTGCTTTATGCTGTGTTATCAGTAGAGTGGGGTGGGGCACTGTGCTGTACTAAATTTGTTAGAGGTCATGGTTTCCGCTGTTATCTGCATGTCACTTCCCTGGGTTTGACACGTTTGTAGTTTGCCATATGTTTGTGGTTTGTTTAGGCGCATTTCTTTCCAGGTGCTATTGGAAAATGTGTCAGTTTTTAGCCCACCAAGTATTGGCTCTCGAAGGACAAAAAATATTTGAAATATTCCGTAAACATGTTGCTCACTTACATTCTAAATTGTGACGCCAGCCCCGGCTGCTTGATTATAGCAGTACATGGCTTTTATCTTCCGGCGTCGTCATCATCAGAGAAGGTGTTATGTTTCTTAGCATCAATTTGAGGTTCGTCGATTTTTGTGATGCTTTTCGGTACCGATCTTACAAACACATTCTCAACTCTGAAATAAAAACCTAACAATAACCTAGAAAAGCCTATGCCAATACAATATGACCATAGTACGCGCACTTTGAGTGTCAGGTCAACGATATGTAAAATGGTGTGTACAGATGAGAACCATAACAACACTGCACGTACTAATTTAGGAAAAATCACAGCAATTCCATTACCTATACAATATACTAAAGAAGTTCAACCCAGTTTCAAAGTAAACGCTATGTATAAAACGCACGGATATCCTGAACCTTTGAGTTTGAGAAACGTTTCCCCGTATTCTGAAACAATATACAATATCTATTCCTTTCGAAAATATTACTAAAAATCATCGATGAACTGATTTTCTATATCATGACAAAGTCAATTTCAGTGTTAATGGCAACGGTAAAAAGCGTTGTATGGCGTTGTCCTTTTTGTGATATTAACGTGACTTACACTTAGCTAAGCTAAGCTACCGGTCAGTTTTTACATCAGATCAGGTCAGTTTTCACATCAGATGACTATATTTGAAACTTCGATCACTTTTAGAGCTGAAAGTTTGAAATTTACTTTAACTTTTTAACTTCCCGTAGGTGATCACTTGCCAGATAAGAGAGCGGAAAGTGGATAATAAGGTGTTATTATCACATTCCTAGATAGTACAAGAGAAATTTCTCAGTGGGAAGTACCGGATGTTTTCTCAAAATTGACATTTTTTCTCATGAATAAAACAACTAAACCAGTAAAGTAAAGAAGATATGTGCATACATTGTAGTCTATCAGTGTTAAAAGAGACGACCTTAAATGTCTTATAATTTTAAAAAAATAGAGCTGACATCCTGCTTCAAAGTTCTCTCAAGAGAACAGTTGAACGGAACTACAGTGCAACCCGGGAGTATAAAAACTTTTGGACCCAATGTGTCCCAATATGAATCCTGGCAAGCGTGGTACACCCCAAAAAATATACTCAATTTCGCTGTTGCTATGGCAACATCCTCACTTCCAGTCCCTTTCATCTTTAGCCAAATATTACTGTGAATATATATTTGTTTATTTTTTATTTTATTTTATTTTTTAATTTATTCAATTTAATCTAGACTCTGGAGTCCAGAGTCCAGAGTCCAGAGTCCAGAGTCCAGTCCAGGGTCCAGTCCCGGGTACAGTCCCGGGTCCAGGCCCGGGTCCAGTCCCGGTTTTATACTATGCCATTTATTGGTTATTACAACGGAAATACACGCCTAAACTACATAAGGCCATTGTATTCTTAACTACTTATTTGTGGTTTTCTAAGGTCCTATTGTATTTTCTATTGCATGACTTGGCTTGAATTCTCACCCGGACTAATCCGATTAACAACTCCGTAAATTACACCTAAATGTCACATATTCCACTACGTCAGAGGATGTTCGAAACTAAATTTGCGCCACAATTTCCCTAGATAATTCTTTGTTTCAATGGCGGAAACCTAAGCTAATATTTTTATTTATTTATTTATTTATCCAGGGGCATCCAATTTAGCAGAGCTAGTTTAAATGGAGCCCTGACAAAACACAAAAACAAAACATTGAACATTAAAATTAGACAATTAATTAAGTAACTAAGTTAGGACAACATGCAACACAGGTGTTACTGTTTAAAGTGGCGCTTTAGCTTAATTTTGAATTCACTGAGGGTATCTACTTATCTAACGTTTCTCGGTAGGGTGTTGTAGGACCGAGCACTATTTATTCTAAAGCTACCTTGGTATTTGGTGGTTTTCGCGAAGGGAGGGCCCAGTAAATCACGACTTCTGGTGTTATAGCCATGAAAAAGGTGCGCGTGCCTAAACTCTGAGAGTAAGTACGAAGGCGCTATCCCGTGAAGACACTTATGGACTAGGACACATTTAAGATAATTTCTGCGTGCTTGTAAGCTAGGCCAGCCAAGTGTTGATTTTAACTCCACAGCCCCAATAGGTCGACCTTCAATAATACATGCGGCGCGTCTATTCAACTTATCTAGACAGGCTTTGCTCCCAATCCCACAGCTGTCCCAGACTGGTGAACAGTAATCGAACAATGGCAGGA